>JABXWE010015369.1:0-15733 GCA_014611495.1 Limonius californicus
ACAAAATAAGAAAATAATAATCACACCGGCTATTAAATTAGTTAAAGCGTCGAAACAGATGTTAACTGATATGAGAACCGATGTGAGGTGGAATCAATTTCAGGACGAAATAACCGAATTCATGAAAAAAGCGGCCATAGAAGATATGCAAAGGCGAGAATCACGGAAAACAACCACAAGTAGTCGCCTTACTGATTTTTTTGTAACATCAACCATAGGAAAAAATACAACAGAATCGCCAGACGAAATAAAGAGAGAAATACTTTATGGAATTTTGGACCGTTTCGTCAGAGAACTGGAGGAACGTTTTATAATAAATAATGAAGTTTTGTGTTCACTAGATGCATTTAACCCAGAGTGTGATAGTTTTTTAGCGTTTGATATTGCGAGGCCCCTTTTACTTCACTACAAGAACTTAGACTTAGATTTGGTACGTCTTGAAACTGAATTTTTTACAGCTAAAGGTTTAATTAAATCATCACACACAATATTGTCGAATTTAGAAGAACTGAGAGACAGTTTAAATGAAACTCCAGAAGCCTTTAGAGAATTGCTGAAAGCAAATGAGATAGTACTTTGCATTGGGATCTCAACTGCATCCAATGAAAGAAGTTTTTCATCATTAAACAAAATAAAAAATCATCTTCGCACTAGTACTGGTGACGATAGATTGAGCAATCTGCTTGTAATGGCCGTTGAGCGCTATTTTGTCAAAAATCTGAATTTAGACGATGTCGTAGACTATTTTGCAAGAATGAAACAAAGGCGATATCCATTACTGAATTAGCAATTAGATACTTACTCAATTAAAACTAATATAATGTTATTCTTTATGTATTACTAGGAATGACGGTTACTTTTGTTAGAATAAAAGTTTTCTTTTGTTACGCCATATTTACTCCATGTTTATAGACTTATACCTATACCTTTATATAAAGTTTGAATTTTTATGTAGTTATTTATTTCTAGTAAATTAAAGATGTCGGAGAAACTTTTTTACTAGAATAGGGTACAATTTTTATCTTAAATTATTTCGATAAGTTCCGCTAGATTTTAAATTTTATTTCTAAAATGTTCGATATTTTGAGATTTTTTAAATTTCATCCTAAAATTTTCAGATGCTCTTAAATAGCTTTAAAATTGGCCAAGCCCACTTTAAAAAAAATTCGCAAGTTACAAAACAGTTCTATGCCATTGTACCTGACTCTGAACTCTAGGAAGATAAAGTAGAGGTAAATTTTTTTCGGAAGTGCTCTAAATCAAAGGTAAATAAGTATGTGGATGGCGAGATGGATGCGAATATTGCAGACATTGTCACTACTGTACAGCCTGTAACAATCAATAGAGGACGTCATATTTTTCTATTTGAACATGTTAACTAAACTTCAATGAACTTCTTGAACTTTTTTGTGTAAATTAAACATCCCAAAACACTAAAAGTGTAAAAATTTTTACTTCTTACGCTTTTATCTTAACTAATAAATGTCTTGAGCAGTATTTCTTCATTTATTTTAGCCCTTTATATATATTTTGTTACCCCATCACCAACTAACATAAGCCAAACATTGAATTCTTACTGCTGGCTTTAGTTACCCCGTATCAAGGGGTATTTTTTGTCTTTAACATACATGTTTTAGGAAACTTTCATACATGTAGACATAGAGTGTAACTGTAGACCCAAGTTTTACAATTAGTTAATCTGTAAAGTAAATAGTCTTGAATTGGCAGATGCCTTAAATTGAAAAGTGGCCTAAGTAACCCGAATGACGGTAAAATGTATAAAAGTCTGCTTCAGATTGTTAAAAGTCATCTATTACTGTTCCATGGGAACAATACTGGAGGTCTAGGTAATATTAATTAAGTTTATACATGCTCCGCTCATTTAATTTGGCCTGTATTCCACCTACATTGATCATTAATATAAGAAACTGTTACTGTGTTTTATACACAAATTTATAGCCATATAAAAAACGGTAGTTAATTATCACACCCAATTACTTTTATTACATGTATTAAATAATTGGAAATTCGGCTTTGCTTCGATTACTAATAAACTGTAAGAGTTAGGTACAAAGTGCCTTTTCGAATTTTTATTGTTTGATTTTAGTATCGTAATAATTGTTTAGATTTTGTATGACATTACTGGTTGTTCATAAAGTGATATGGGCGGATTGTATTGGAGCCTATAAGTTACCATAAGGCACAAAATTGGGTCAATTTCAACTTTTCATTAAATGGTAATGAGCCTTTTTTACTACCTAATGTGTTATTTCAGGAATAAAAAAGTTTGAAGGCATTCTAAATGGACTTAGATAAATAAAATAGTGATACGTACTTGGAAACAACACTGAACACATTATCTACTAATTGCATGTCCATATATTCTAAAAGTGGAACGTTTCAGTTAAATATGCAGTGGTTTCATTGTTGTGTTTAATAATGTCAGCAATAAGGGACAACTCTTAATTTAGACTATTAAAATATTCACAGAAATATTCAATAATTCATTTGTATAATAAAGGCAAATAAATCAATGCCATTAGGACTGTAATTCATATGTATTTGTAGATATTAAATCACATTAAGTAAATTCAATGAGTTTTCTATACACACTTTTTTATGCATAAAAACTCATATAGTGTTATACAATAAAATAAATCAATTTTGTGCCTTTTTTGTGGTATCCAATTTCCAATATCACATTATCATATTTTGTATTTGCTGAATGTAAATATTGGAACACATTATTTTTCATTCTCTAAGCCTTTCAGCAACCCAGAAGCATTCAAAAGATATATTTATTATTTAACATCATAACAGTGAATTATTATTAACAATACAGACAAAGTTGTTATATTGCTGGTTACATAATACTTTAAATTTGAGAATTAAGTTATATAGAGTTTGGTACATCTAACATTTGTACTAGTTTTAATTATATTATTTACAGGCGAGCGCAGTCCTTGGCGTTGGTATCAAGTTATAGCAGCGGAAAAAGTTGAAATTACATCTTTATTAATGAAAGGGAAACTCATGAGATACATGGATTTACCCAAGGGTTAGATTATATAGTAAATGTATATTAGTCATCACTTAGAGAGCAATTTAGATTCCCAACTCTATCAATAGGTACTGGGTACTCATGTTTTGTATTAAACCGTTTCAGTTCCAATTATTTCTAACAAATCATCATTAACTGATGAAGGTTCATCAACGTCCCCCAAATTTAAATCATTAAAAATCTTCTGCAACTTATTGTCACGCATTGAAGCGTCAATACTATCAAAGATCTCTAATTTGATCTCGTCCTTCTTATCAAGATGGTCATCAATCAACAATTTCAACGTTGGCCCACTTTCAGTGCTTCCAGTGCTTAGTTTCCGGTCACCAAGCATTTGGTCAACGAAAACCTGAAGTTCATGGCTTTCTGTTTCTTGTTTCTCTTCTTTTTCTTCCTCCTTCTCCTGGTTGGGGCTTTCAAGAATTTTTCCGTTTTGCGTAACAGCATAAATATTCTCCCCTAGATTTTTGAGCATTTCTTCAGCAATCGGGTCGGTGTTGTTTGCAATGAAGCTACCATCTTGGTTTTGCAACCCCATACGTAGTAACAATGACACGCGAATATTATAATATTGAAGCCAAGCAAGGACGTCTTCGCGAATCTCATGTTTCTGGTTTTGGTCGAAGATCTTGTTGAAGTTTTCTATGACATTCTGCACCCCGTGGAGTTGTAGATGGGTTTCGGAATTTAAAACGTAAGTTTCTATTTCGTACAAGTGTCGAAGGGTTATTCGAAAAAGGTCGGCTGAAAGGGTAGCTTGCCATTTGAACACCATTGTGATTAAATCCCATAGTCGGTCCATGCTGGTTGAATCCAGGCGCATTATTGATGATTGCGTTACGTCCTCTATGATAGATCTCACAGCGTCGTGGGTGTAGGGAGATTGGGGTTTCATTATCTCCGCGATTAGCTTGGGGGAGATAAGAACGGAAATGATTTCATCTAGAACTGGAACAATAAAGAACGTGAGTTTAGTGTTAATTTGATTAGAATATGGGTGATTGTGACATTGTGGCTTTGTGCTTAATAAGCAAAAATTAGAACTGTAAATAAGTGGAGGTCAAACTGGAAGACCCTTGTAAAGAACAAATTTTGTAATTCTTAGCTAAATGATTTCTCTAATGAATACGGTTATTGCAGTTATATTTAAACGTCAACGCTGGAAGACATACAGGCTAAGCAAGAGCTTACAGAATTCCTCGTAAATTATTATCATAGACTTTGTCTTTATATTTTCTGATAGGAGATAAAATAGGTTAAGCTTGGCTTTCTCATCTTTCAGCTTTATGATCCAGTCCGTGATCCTTAGCACTTGATAAGATTTTGAACGCCTATAAAAATACGAGCGGAAGCTCCTTCAGAACATTAATTTAGAACAGTGATTCTCGAATGGTGTTCCGCGGACCATGGATAGAAAATTGGGATTCCCCCAGATAATTAAAAAGAAATATAAAATTACATGAAATGTCAGGGCTTGTAGGTTTTTGTTCACTTGTAGATACGTGTTTGCCATAATATCCTTAAAGTTATACAGCGGAAAAACTATGTCTAGGTACTACTAAATGCATCAATCACATGTAAAAAGTAATTGTCATTACTAGGCTTAGGATAATTATGCATTTGCATTTTTGCATGTGCAAAAATTTTAGACTTTTTTGGTAATAAAAGCATATTTTAATTGTTTTAAGCATTAATGCATAATTTGCAGCATTTGTCTGTTTAAATTTCATATTTATACAATTTTTTGTTATCAAGTACAAATTCACTTCGTCAAGAAGTCGGGGAATTTCCAGAAATTTTAAATAGTCTTCTAAACTCATTCACTCTGTATTTTGAATAGATAGGTACTTTCTTAGTTGTTAAGCTTCGAAAAACCAGAATACTTGGAAATGCTAAGAGTATTACCAGGGTTTGAGTGGCCCTGTTGCGTTAACGAGAAAACCTGTGAAACTTGAAAATTTAACAATTCATCATTTCATCAACAATCAGTTGTCTACTAGTTCCAATAATGTATTAACATCTTCAATACGCCGAAAGAAAAAAGTTTATAAGTGCTATTTTAAACCAGTTTGTGAGGTCCTATGATGATTTCACAACAGATGGGAGTCTGTTATTTTGTAAATACTGCGAAGCTCGTGTTGTGGCAACCAAAACGTTCCAAGTTACGGAGGACCTCCAAACCGGAAAATATGCAAGTAAGTAATAAAAATCGAAAAAGGGAGAATAACCAACAGTAAGTGTTAATTTCTGCTTTACCAAGGCCTAAACGTTCAGAATTTAATGAAGAAATTTGTATGGCTTTTATTTCTGCAGATATTCCGTTGGCTAAATTAAATAATGAAGTTCTTTGCATTTTTTTTGGAAAAGTACACGAAACAGAATATTCCAGACGAATCGACATTAAGAAAACATTGTTTCCGAGTTAGATGCAGCAACATAACACAAACTAAGAGAAAAAGTAAAGGATCGCAGTATTTGGGTGTCTTTGGATGAAACAGCCGATGCAGAACAAAGATGCGTAGCAAATTTTGTGTTTGGTATATTAGGGGTTAACGAAGAAAAAAATAAATCTGCTGACTTTAAAAGTTTTGGACAAAGTGAATCATTCAACAATTGCTGCTTTTTTCAACGACTCTCTAAGCTTATTGTGGTCGCCTGAAATGTTATAGGAAAAAGTGCGAGTGGTTTTTAATGATGCTGCACCATACAGGGTGTTAATGAATTGCAACGACAAACTTCTATGGCTTAAAGTATACATGAAAACAAACATTTTTTGTTAATAAATGTATGGTCAAAAGTGTTTCCTATCAGGGATAGAGCTTCTCAAAGATTCTTTAAGAAGCGCCTAAATGTAGGCAACTCAATTTACTAACTACTATTTGTTTCCATAACGACGGAAATTAATACAGGATAAATAAAGCCCTCTTTCCTACTTTTTAAATTCAAATTAAATTTAAAATAAATTAATTAATAAAATGTTTCAAAACTAAGCAATAGAAAAAACCTAAATTAGAAAGCAAAAATCAACTATTTGAAAAATTTACAATAACTAATTCAAAAATTAACAAAATTATAATAAATGTTCAAAATGTTGCCCTCCAACTTCTACACACGAAGCACATCTACGATGTAAATTCAAATGGCGTCAATTTTGACACAATTCGATATTTTTGTGATATTTTTTGACTTTTCTTGCATTCGTTTTTTTCTGTACCTTTTATAATTCGTTTTTTTTTCGTTTTGTGATTTTTTGATAATTATTTTATTCGTTATTTTCGTTCTGTGTTTTGTATTTTGGTGTTATGGCGAATTATACTTTTGCCGAACAGCATGACATGATGTTCATGTATGGAGCTGCCTGGGGCAACGCACGCGAAGCTGCTCGCAAGAGCATTTTCCGAATAGGAATCATTCATCGCACAAGGCCTTTAGTGTATTTTCACGTCGGCTGCGGGAGGAAGGTACGATTCGTTGTCAACAGACACAACTGTGGAGCTACCAGAACAAGCCGAACGGTGGATTTTGAGTAAGAAGTTTTGGAGAGAGTGGCTGAAAATCCTTCTACTAGTTGAAGAGCCACAGCTCATGAAATGGGAGTGAACAATGTTTCAGTATGGGAGGTACTACATGAGCAGCAGCTACATCTGTACCATCCACAGAAGGTAGAAGCCAAGGTTCAAGCAGATTTTTACAGAAGGGTAAAATTTTGCCAGGAATTTCTACAGCGGTGTAATGAGGATCCAGAAGTAAACGTTTTGGTTAGTGACGAGGCATCTTTTACGAAAGAAGGAATATTCAAGAGTAGAAACAGTCACATTTAGGACGATGAAAATCCCCATGCTGTGGTTCAAAAAGGATACCAGCAAAGATATTCAGTGAACATTTGGGCCGGGATTGTTGGCGATAGACTCATTGGATCATATCTGCTACCCTAAAGGTTAACAGGAGCAATTTATTTAAATTTCTTGCGCCATGTCCTGCCTGAACTTTTGGAAGATGTTCCACCTCAAATGTGGCTGCAGCATGATGATGCTGTTACTATAATTTTGTTAATTTTTTAATTAGTTATTGTAAATTTTTCAAATAGTTGATTTTTGCTTTGTAATTTTGTTTCTTTCTATTGCTTAGTTTTGAAACATTTTGTTAAATAATTTATTTTAAACTTAATTTGAATTTGAAAAGTGGAAAATAAGGCTTTATTTATCCTGTATTAATTTCCGTCGTTGTGGAAACAAATAGTAGGTAATAAATTGAGTTGCCTACATTTAGGCGCTTCTTAAAGAATCGTTGAGAAGCTCTATCCCTGAAAGGAAACACTTTTGACCATACATTTATTAACAATAAATTTTTGTTTTCATGTATACTTTAAGCCCTAGAAGTTTGTCCCTGCAATTCATTAACGCCCTGTATATGTGCAAAGCAATGCGAGGACTGCAGATTTTGTATCCAAACATACTACATGTGACCTGTTTAGCTCATAGCACGGTTTACACCGAGTAGGTGGCTTACTTCGCAATCTTTGTTCAAACGTGCTGATATCATCTGTGAAAAAGATTTTTCTTTAAGTACCGAGTTATATGCAGAAGTTTCGGGAAGTTGTGGGGGACGTTCCACTTCCGCCCGCGCCAATCATTACAAGATGGGGAACTTGGGTCGACGCTGCTGCGAATTACGCTGAACAATTTGAAATTGTAAAAAAAGTTGTGAATGAATTCGACTCTGAAGAAGCGCAAGGGCATTGAAGAAGCACAGAGTATTCTGAGAAAAAAAGGTATTCGAGAAGATTTGCTTTTTATTCGAGCTAATTTGGTTTGCATTTCAACTGCAATCTCTAAATTAGAAGCGAAGGGATTATCTTTACAAGACAGTATTGAAATAGTAGAAGATATGGTTAAGGGTTTAACTAAACTCAAGAAAAAGGATTTTACTAATAAATTAAACGATGTGCTTTCAAAAAATTCGGGCTATCAACAACTGCAGAATATAAGCGGGGTGTTGCAAAATGAAAAAGCCCTTGATGCAAGAAATGAACATTTAAGTATCATTGACACTGTAAATTATGAATTTGTAACAATAGTGTCGTGTGATCTTTTCACAGTAAAAAAAAAGTATTCTCGCTGATAACAGCCGCAATTTTACATTTGAAAATGTATTACACCGCGTTGTCGTTAAGTGCAATTATGATTTGTTATTATAATTTTTAATTTTAAATTAGTAATTTTGTTTTCTGATTCATTTAAATAATTTTGGATTTAAAAAAATTTTGTGCAATAATAGAAAAATAATTATGTGTTGATATAACGTTAATGTATTTTACCTAGTTAGTTGACTTTTTAGTGCATATTTAAGTTCATATTTTGGGTTTTTGATGCATATTTTGTGCATAATTATCCTAAGCCTACTTATAACTATGTATATCGAATGGCGTACCAAATATCATCCAAATCGATTTGTTATTAGTCAAAACTAGCTTTTTCAAAACGAAATTTGAAGCTGAATATCGGCTTAACAAAGCTCATTCGGATATATATATAAGTTGTGTTAAATCGTTTTATTGTGGGGCCAGGAGTCTGTGGCTAAGCGGTGTCCACACGTTTTAGAGACACCCTGTATATTAGTATAACGTTAAATCAAGTAGCTTTGTTCAGTTTTTCCTTTTCATATCTTTTTAAATTTTTTGCATTTTCGAATGTTGAATCTCTGAAATGAAGCTACCAGAGAGCCGTTATTTACAATTCGATTGTTCGGGTCAAAATTTTGACTTTAACAGCTACACTTTAAACGCAAATTTCGAATTTGAGAATTAAAATCGAAGTTTCAAAATTTAAGTTGCTACTTAGAATTTAGAAGTTCTAACATAAACATTTTCATGGTATTGAAAATTCGACTTAGAGGTCGAAATATGACTACAATCTGCAAATTTCGAAATTGAAAGCGATTTGTAAATACGTTTTCCATTCTGGTTGTTAAAATTTTTTTGATTAATTAACCAAAAAGGGTATATTATTCAGTTCTTGTGACTGGGTTCGATGCAAAAGAGTGTGGATTCTTTGCATTGTTGATAAGGTTCAATATTTCTTATAATAGCACGCGATAACCTTGACATTTAGTTTTCGACTTTTAACATTTAGCAGCAAAACTTTAAGGTACATTTTGATTTAACGCTTTAATTTTATAATCATGTTTCAATATATAATATTGTTTTTCTACTCTGGGTTAACTATAGGCCCATTATAATGAAAAATGCCCAAAACAGTGTAATAATGGCGGCTATTGTGTTTAACAATGATTTTGGTAACTATTTGTTTTCTACTTGGACTTAAAACCGTAAAAACACGCCAAATGTCAGATCACGAGTACATAACCACAATCCGGAAAATGCTTAAAAATTTCACGATATACGTTTAAACTAGCCGGCCTCGGTGATCTAGTAGCTAGCGCATTTGCCTTCAGATCCGAGGGTCGCAGGATCGAACCTGGCGAAGGTCGGCGAGATTTTTCTAGGGGGAAAAATCTGAAAATGCGCCTTCTGTCCGATAAGAAGTAAAGCCGTAGGTCTCGTGCCACTACGATATGTGACACGTTAAAAATCACTACTGGAGTTGGAATTACCCCAGATAGGCAAAATTCTTAGTTAGGGTGTACAATGGGCCAAATGTGGCCTAAGTGCATAGAGATGCTTGGAAAACCGCGTCCTAGATCTCGCTCTTTCAAATACAATACAATATACCAGGGGCGCTCAGACTCAAACAATCGGCGATCGACCATAAAAGCATTTGCCGGCAAGCGATCAACTAGGTAAAAATAAAATACAAAGTTTATAAATGGTTATATTTATTAATTGCAAAGATACAACAACTAATGTTATTTTGATGTTGACGAATGGCATTGCACGTCATCTGCATACTTTTCATAGGATGGCACATAATTACTAAGTGCCGAACGCAACCATGAATTAAGATATTCATCACTGAGCCGATTACGATATTTAGATTTAATTATTTTCATTTCGGAAAACGCAGACTCGCACAAATAAGTTGACCCAAATAATGCTGTTAACTGAAGGGCTATTTGTTTCAAACATGGATATTTGTCTTCAGATAAACAAGCCCAAAATTTGTTATCTGTTGCTCTGGCTTTGAGATGAATATCTGACATAACTACACCCAGCATTATCAGGTAAGGACCGACCTGTAGCTTGTCTGCCTTTACAAGCATTTGCTCTAGAAGTTTGAGCCATATTTGTTCGTAGGCCCTGCCTGTCTAAACAGGGCCGTGTGCTTATATTAATCAAACCTTGGGGCGGACAAGGATTTGATCTTGATGTATTTTGTTTGCCAGGACAATAATACTTAATCGGCTTATGCCACTGTTAGTGTTATATTCACTCTGAAGATGCAAGCTGCAATGTCTTGCGAAACGTTAGTGTGTATGGGTTCACAAACAGCTAACAGGCATAAGCCGATTAAGTATTATTGTCCTGGCAAACAAAATACATCAAGATCAAATCCTTGTCCGCCCCAAGGTTTGATAATATAAGCACACGGTCCTGTTTAGGCAGGCAGGGCCTACGAACAAATATTTTCAAACTTCTAGAGCAAATGCTTGTAAAGGCAGACAAGCTACAGGTCGGTCCTTACCTGATAATGCTGGGTGTAGTTCCCAAATGACGACGCGGTCTAAGCCGAAAGTAAATTGTAATATTGACAGTTCGAGAAACCGCGAAAGCCTCAAAGAATGTATCTGACATAATTTTCAAGACCTCATTTTCGATAGAAAATAAGTCCAAATTGAACGTGTTTGATATTCCAAAAGCAGTTTTTTCAACATCCACACAAGAAAATGGATAACGCATGAAAGTTATAATATCAGTTAAATTGTGTAAATCGGAAAAACGCCTTTCAAACTCACACAGTATATTTTTTATTTCGCTCTCATAAATCGTAACATCATAATTTGTATGTGAGGCGATTCTTGCTTTCAAAGCCGGATAATTCTTCAAATCCATTTATTCAGTTGATCAACTATAAACAATATTTAGAATACTTTTTATAAATATGTACGCGATCGACTTAAAAACCTCTCGCGATCGACCAGTCGATCGCGATCGACTGTTTGAGCACCCCTGCAATATACGTTTAAACTGTATTATTTATTCAATTTATTACAATCAAACATAACTTAAACTTAGGGTGCTTACTCAGTTGATATAATAAAGTACCTTGTAAATAAGAAAGGCACGAAAATTGATACATTCTCCGTTAAATGGCGACAGTTAAATGTCACTTGACAACGTCGCAAAAATATCTAGATTGTAATGCGAGGACCAAATGTGGCCTAAGTGCATAGAGATGCTTGGAAAACCGTGTCCTAGATCTCGCTCTTTCAAATCATCATCATCATCATCATCATCATCATCACAAATTTCCAAATGTATACAGGGTGTTAATGAATTGGAGGGACAAACTTCTAGGGCTTAAAGTATACATGAAAACAAACATTTTTTGTTGATAAATGTATGGTCAAAAGTGCTTCCTTTCGGGAATAGAGCTTCTCAAAAATTCTTTAAGAAGCGCCTAAATGTAGGCAACTCTATTTGCTACCTACTATTTGTTTCCATAACGACGGAATTTGAATTTGAGAACTGGGAAAGAGGGCTTTATTTATCCTGTATTAATTTCCGTCGTTATGGAAACAAATAGTAGGTAGTAAACTGAGTTGCCTACATTTAGGCGCGTCTTACAGAATTTTTGAGAAGCTCTATCCCTCAAAGGATACACTGTTGACCATACAATTATTAACAAAAAATGTTTGGTTTCATGTATACTTTAAGCTCTAGAAGTTTGTCTTAGCAATTCATTAACACCCTGTATAAAATAAAACCTGGGGACCGTCTGCCTACTTACTTGTAAGGGTTAGATTATGAAGTTAATGCTTTTATGTCTGAATATTTAGAATGTTTGCTTTTTCTATTTGTGTATTTGTTTTTCTCATGTCCAATTTCGGTCTCCCTTTTCTTAATTCTTCAATTTCTGAGTATTATTCAAAGCCTCTAATTTTAAAATAAGCTTCGTTCCTGAAACTTGAGAACTTAATTTAATGTAGAGATTTCGTGCTTCAAGTTGAAATTACCAAATTAAAAAAGAAACGCAAACGTTAGCCATTCTATAGTATTACATTTTAGAAAAATAAATTTATGAATTGTTCAATCTTTCGTTTCTCGGTAGTTTTTACATTGCGCTTTGCTTTCCCCTCGTCTCAATTTCACTATCTTACGTGGCGCTTAAGTCCATTTGAGTGCAGGTTTTTACAAAATTGCAGCTGATAGTGTGAAAGCCCAACTTGTCTTTAAACTCATTCTTGATGTCGTCTTTAAATTCGAAGTTTCGCTTTAAAATTCAAGATCTCGAATTCAAATTAAGGTTGTCAAAATAAAAGAGACTGTATTACAAGACTTAGATTTTAATGATATTAAAGTTCTGAATTCTTGAAATTTTCAATGTTAATAATTTACTGATATATTTCAATGTCCATTTAATTGTCTAAAATTATAAATATTGATAATCAAACTAATTAGGACTTTTTGATTATTTTAATACAGCTAAATAAAAATAAAATTGCGTGTGTACCTCAACACAACCATTCTGTGCCCAGTGCCATAAGTGCAAGTGCATGTGGAACCACTTCCTCATCCAATCTCGGCCAATTTCAAAATTGGCGCCGTGTCTACAAAGCAACAGAAGTAGTGCATTCATCTCAAACCTAAAAATACCAGTGCATACCGAGCGCAGAGCGTTCTTGGGGCACGTTTTGCGCTTGCAACCGTTGCGCGACCACGAAAACCATCTCGGAACCGAGATTCAGCACCAGAAATGGTGTCGCGTACTGTGACATTTTGCGTTTGACTGATAAAAATCAATTAAACATGTGTGAAACACAAAACGCCGATAATTCCACTGGCGGCATCTTCAAGCGATTGTGTCGCGCCCTATCGGACGGTAGCCGCGTTAAGACTGCTTCGGAGGAATTTACCCGGCTTAGTTCTAATCGCGCGCGAGTGGAGTTTGCCTACAGACTTCTAGATGAGTATGGTTTGTTTCCCGAAGTTGTGGGAAGTACGAAGAATGGAAAAGTGGCGGCAGATTTGCGGCAGGAGGGAAATCGCTTATTTAAAATTAAGAGCGACAGACTGGCTTTAGTTAAATACACTGAAAGTATTGCTCACGCCCAGGAGAAAAGTGAAGATTTGGCCTTGGCTTTTGCGAACAGATCTGCAATCTTATTTGAACATAAGCTGTATACAGAGTGTTTAAAGGTAAATATTATTTTATTTTTTTGGAAATTTTGTTATTCCTAGAAGTTGGAATGGTTAGTTGGTTTTCAATAGGTGGAAATTAGGTTTAAATAATTTTTTTAAGTATATCTGGCTGTGGTTTAGTGGCGCAAAATATTACAAGGCGCCCAATTTAGAAAAACATTATGAATACTTCAGTTTTTCTTAACTGGCAAGCTGGGAGAAATTAATGTTTCTTTTGTATCAAATATGGTTTTGGGGAACGAATTTGTACTAAGCTATATAGAGATGGAATTGCAATCATGAAAATTAAATGGTGTCGGCAGTGGCGTAGCTGCGGCCCCCACAGCTCATGCAATGCGGGAGGGGCTTATTTTTAGGGTCCGCAAGCTACTTTCAGGTATGAGTTACTGGTCTATGAGGAAAAAATATTGAATTCCAGAATCCAAAATGTTTCATTTGCTAAACTAAACATGGATTTTAGAAATTTTATTAAGACGAGGCGCATGCACATTCTACAGGGTGAACCAGAGAGATCTAACGATTTGGTAAACGTAATTACACCATAATTAATAAAAAACTTTATTTGAAACCACAATTATTATACAGAGGTTTGAATGTCACTGTTATGTGTGACAGTGATATCACTTACATGTGTGAAACACAAAACGCCGATAATTCCACTGGCGGCATCTTCAAGCGATTGTGTCGCGCCCTATCGGACGGTAGCCGCGTTAAGACTGCCGTCTTTCGCTCCGCACACACAATTCCAATCTTTTTTCCAGATTTCCTATTAAGCACTGTAACATTTGTTCTGGAATTGCAGCAAATTCGTTCCGTATACGTTGTTTCAGATTATCAATATGCTGCGTTTCTGTGACAAAGACTTTACTTTTAAGGTAATCCTGTAGGGTTACTAATAATCACAAGCGCTTAAGTCCGGAGAACGTGCAGGTCAAGAAACATTGCCATTCCATGAAATCAGACACTCCGGAAACAGTTGACGCAAAACAGCTATTAGCACCCTGGCTTTATGGGAAGCTTCCCCTTCTTGGTGGAACCACATATAGTTTCCGTGTTAACTCGCAACCAACACAACTGTAGCTCCAGGAAATTCCGTAACATTTCAACGAAGGGGTTTGTTGTAACCATAACAGCCGCCTCTGCATCGTGTTCAAAAAATAAGCGCCAATTACTCCAAACTGCGCTACTCCGCACTCAAATCTTTTGATTTTTCAGCAGACCATTGCTTCATGGCTAGTGAAATGCCATCGGTCGAGGTATTGCTTCCCCCACCAATCACTACTCCAGTCAAAATGTTGGCTAAGAAATAAACAAATGAAAGTCATCAGGTCTCTTTGGTTCACCCTGTATTATGATTAGATACCGTTTAAATTACAATCCTTTTGCCATTTCATTATTATTTATATTGATTGATTATTAAATTATTAAAGATAAAAAGAGTAGAGAGCCGATCAGGGAAATTAAAATTCTTTTTATAGGCATAACAAACCAAACAATATATAAAATTATAGATATAGGTACTTATATTACTTTTGGTCACTTCGTAAATTTTAAAATGTACGCTCTCCATTAAAAAGGTGATACCAAGATATCAACATACATTTTTTATATGGTATTATGTATAATGCATACAATCTCAATGTCAGAATTTATCTAATTTTTATAAGGACAAAACAATGTTAAGATTCAGCTATCAATGTGATTGGTCGTATACTAAACGTATTGTCTTTAACATTGGCTGCAGTTGGCTTTCCAGCATTCAGGCAGACGATATACTGCCTCATTTTTTATCTGCTCCCATTTGTTGTACTATACGGTTTATTTGTTTGACTGTAAACAATTTATTCAGCATTCATTAATAACAATAGTTTTTGTTGCATTAGCGTTGTTTAATTTGTAGTGAATTGGTATTTTCCGCTACGTCCTTGGATCTGTACAGGATGTCCCATTTTCGATGTCCTTACGGGATATCTCGCTTATTTTTAAAGATAGAGATTTGCGGTTTTCGCGAACGTTGGCTACTTTTTTGTGAAACTCACGATACCGCAAACAAAATCTTCATAGCACGCTTCGTTTTTGGGATACAGGGCAAAATTGAAAATATTGCAATTGGGGACCCCCCCTGTATCTCAGCTATCTTTTAACTTATAGGAAAAGTAAAAACTGTCTCTTATACATTTTTTTACGTAGAATCCAGTGGTGTAGTCAGATTTTTGAAATGAGCTGTAATTATTTAGATATAACCCAAAGTTATGTTTTTTTAAATAGAACACTCTGTATATTTTTTAATGTTTAAAACATAAATGCTTTGCGCTTTTCAAAAATACATAACACTTATACGATATTTTGAGTAT
>JABXWE010015372.1:0-17454 GCA_014611495.1 Limonius californicus
CAGAAGGCAAAATCCGAAATGGTTTGATGAAATATTCGTCTATATAGGTGAGATTAAAATAGTTATGCAAATATTCTAACTAGTAACAGAGGACGTTAAAGTAATACGATTTGTCCAATAACGTCTTATACAAAAATTGTTAGTTTTCAAAAAAGAAGCAGGTTGAAATTATTCTAAAAAGTTTGATAGCCACAGGTATTTATGAAAAAAAGTAATTAAAAACCAAAGAAGGCTGTTTTTTATTAATATCTCGTTTTGAAAAATACCGTAACGGATTTTACCAACGCTGAGAGGACTGATATGGTATTAAAACAGTTGAAATAATCAATGTAACTTTTATTAAAAATAGTCATGGTTGGTTTTGATCGGGCGAGATCTAGGACATGGTTTTCCATTATGTTACAGATATATCAAGAAAACAGTTGGAAAATGATTTTATAAAATATGGTTTTGAATCATTTTTCCCATGTTAACACAGCTATATTGCTTTAATTGACACTTGACAGTACTTCAAACAGTTGTCAATGAGTAAGATCCTTTAATAAACTGTTATAGATTAAAAATTACTTAAGAAATAGTAAACTTAGCTCAAGAAAGTCAGAGATTTTTCTATTTTAGCAATAGAAAATAAAAAAGAAAAGCATAAATCGAATATACCAGAAGGTTCAATTTTGTAATTTGCTAAAAAAAAACGCAAGGAAAATACATATTCAAATGTTGTATTGTTTGTATTTTGTAGTATATATTTGTAATTGTAATATATTACCAACAGATTTAAACAGTTTGCTTTTGTGTTCAAAGAGCATATCATTGCATGCATTTTTATTGAACCAACAGTATACGTCTAAATAATTTACTACGTATCACCAAAATTTTCAAACAAAACACTGTGTTAATTGTAAATTAGTATATTATTTTATTGCTATATATACAGTCCTATTTTATTCTTCTACTACTTTCTAGAAGCAATATTTAAGTATACATCATTTCAGCCATTGAACTCATTTTCTTAGGTATATATACAAAGGTTTCAAAATAACTGGCAAGTTCATCGATAGTTACATCACATGGTGGAGTAACATTCAGTTGGGCCTGATGGGAACATGTAGTGGCTATAAATGCATCACTTGCAAGCCTTCGAGCACCTAAATTGTTTCGCTTCTGCGTTTGTGTTACTCTAGCTTGATGAAAACTCTGCAACGAAAAGTCCTGCACCCCGTCGTTAATATTTGCCAAGTTTAACTGTTGGCACCCATCAATTATTGAACGAAAATCTTGACTACTAAGATTATTAGCACAATATCCAAACGTTTCTTTATCACTACAGTCTTTTTTATCCAATTTTTGGTATGTTTTATGACAACACTTAATTAATTTCAATACAGGTTCTTGCAGCAACTTCTTGTGTGGTTTTTTAAAGGAAACATCTTGCTTTATAGATAAGGATTGCTTTCTATTACAGTGGCACGTTGGACCGAAGAAAGTAATACTAGAAAGAGATTTGGAGCGTGGACGCTTCATGAACGGATTCGTTTCCGACTTTGGCATAGGGGTTTGCTTCTTTTTTGTTCCGGATGTAGGGTCAATTTTTAATTTCTTTAAGCTGCTTGCTAAAAGCGCGTCTTCTTGAGCCATTTTCGTATTTGAGAACTGTTAAAACATTGTGGATTACAAATTAGGTAAGAGTTTGACAATATTGGTAAACAAAAACAAAGACAATTATTTATTAAACTTTAGGTTAACTTACCCAATTCTTTTCGGTGAACCGGCATTATCTTCCGAAAATATATCCTTTTCGAGGCTCTGCTACGTGTTATTCGTAAAACAGGATGTATTTAATGCGTTCAATATATGTATTTAATGCGTTCAATATATGTATTTACTATCTGTGTCGGAAAGACAACAACATCAATGAAGTTGGCTGCAAAGTAGTCAATGTCAAATTACCATCGTCATGTCATGCTGACATACGTGAAATATTCCTAAACCGGATTAGTAACAATGTACTGCGACGTATTTCTATGCGTGTGACCGTCTAGAGTCTAAACTCTAGAATCTACTACGGCTGGAACTATCCAGGATAGGCAAAATTCGTAATTAGAGCATATAATGGGCCAAATATGGCCTGAATGCAATTTTATTTTACACTTGATCAGAGCTGCAAAACGTGTAGATCAACTATTAATAATTTCCACATACCATAAAACGGGGTGAACTAGACCACCTTCCAGGTTTTAATTTGACATATCTTTGTAAACGTTAATAATTGTTTGTTTTTTCATGCTAAAACATAGGTATTGAGGCCTTCCATCAGCATTTATACCTTTTGTATCCCCGATAGGGGTGAACTTGACCGGGTATTCTATTTTGCCTGTAAAACAAGTCCTACGCCTGATGAAGTGAACTTGGCCACAGAAAATTATTTTAACCCTTAACTGTGCTGGTGGGGTTCTGGAGTACCCCAAGCAGTTTTCTTTTTAAGTTAACATTCGGTTGAACCGGCAGATTGCGCTGCGATTTCATGTAATCTTCTAGTTAAGTGTCAGTTGACAGCAGAAATACCGGTGGTGTGAAAATTATTTGTTTTTAGTGAAATACGCCTATTTTTAGTCGATTGGACCCCACCAGCATGTATGTAAGTGTATACAATTCTAATTTTTTCAAAATCAATTTTCGATTGTTTTTTTTAAATGTGTAATTATAGGTTATATTGTGTGGTTGTTACAGCATGGCAACAACAAGTAAAGCGCTTACGGACGCTGAGCTGGAAGCCATTGTTGATGACCCGAATTTTTATCTTTCGGAGGAAGAAAGTGATGCCGATGTAAATTTATTTAGCACTAGTGACCATGATTCTGAGTCAGTGGTATCTTCCGATGGCTTAGAAGACAATGCATCAGAGAGTGAAGAAAATGATCAATACGCAGATAAAAATAAGTTTTATTACGGCAAAAAACAAAATTTCAAATGGTTTAAAAATTGCAAGCCACGTACACGTACACGAGCTGCAAATATTATTTTGCACTTGCCAGGAGTAAAAGGTATTGCGCGAGGAATATTGAACCAGGAAATATATTAGAAACCTGGAAATTATTTATAACAGATCCTATGTTACATGTGATTTTAGTACATACTAATGAAAAAATTACTATCTGTCGAAACAAATATAAAAAACCTTTTCCTACATATACAAAAGATTTGGATATGATCGAACTAAATGCATTTATAGGTTTATTGTATTTATCTGGAACTATGAAGTCTGGCCGCGAAGATGTCGTATCATTGTTTGCATCCGATGGTACTGGAAGAGACATTTTTCGCGCTGTTATGAGTGTTTCTCGTTTTCTCTTTATTTTGACAAATCTGCGGTTTGACAATCATGAAACAAGAAATGAAAGAAAAATATATGATAAATTAGCAGCTATACGAGAATTATGGGACTTGTTTATCGTAAACTGCCGGTCTTATTATGCACCAGGTGAAAATGTAACTATAGACGAAATGTTAGTGCCTTTTCGTGGAAGATGTTCCTTTAAAATGTTCATGCCAAAGAAACCCGGTAAATACGGCATCAAAGTTATGTGCATGTGTGATTCTCGGACGCATTATTTATGTAATGCTTTCGTTTACACTGGAAAAGAAGACAGAACAAACGATCTGTCTGTTCCAACCAGCGACATTCTAAAACTTATTCCACCTATTCAAGGTAGCAATAGAAATGTAGTTGCAGATAATTGGTTTATGTCTATTCAGTTATGTGAAAAATTGAGAGAGAAACATCTAACAGTTTTAGGAACACTCAAAATGAATAAACCTCAAATACCACCAGAATTCAAACCTAATCGAAAACGCTTAGTAGGATCGATAGTATTTGGGCACATGGATACCATGACTCTTTGTTCATATGTTCCCAAAAAGAATCGTGCAGTTGTATTGTTGTCTACAATGCATGAAGATCAATCGGTGAATAAAGAAAATGGTAAACCAGATATGATTAACGACTACAATTCCAACAAAGGCGGAGTTGACAGTATGGACCAGCTTTGCGCCAGTTATTCAGTTGCTAGACGTACCAGAAGATGGCCAATGGTATTGTTTTTTGCCATTATGAACATATCTTCCGTAAATAGCATGGTTGTCCTGCAATCTCTCCCTAACGCAGAAGAAATGAATCGTAGAATCATGATTCAGACCCTTGGAAAAGCACTCATTAGGGAACACATGGAGCGCAGGGATTTGAAACGTCTCCCTCGTGATCTTCAAGAGATTATTTGCAAACAACTAGATAAAAAAGTTGCACGACCAGTACCAAATCAGGAACCACCTCGAAAAGCTCGTTGTGCAATATGCCCAAGGCACAGAGATCGTAAAACGAAAAGTAACTGCGAAAAGTGCGGGATTCACATTTGTCCGGAGCATACCAATAAAGTGTGCGAAAATTGTTTGTAAAATATGCATAATTTATTATTAATGTGTGTTCTTTAATGTTCTTTTTGAATAAAAATGTTACGTTCCAATTTAGCATATTTTACCATAGTTTTAGGTTGGGGTACCCTGGGACCCCACCAGCATGTAAGCGTCAGTTGAATTCACCAGCACAGTTAAGGGTTAATTGACAAATTTCATTGATACCACACATTCCCCCAGATTTCCACAGCCTGTTGGATGGCAAATCAATCCTGAATAGATTATACACTATTTGCTTACTTTTTTGATAATAATATAACATTTATTAAAAGTAAAACTATATACAAGGTTTATTCAATTTCATCTTTATTAAAACAAAGTTTATGCAAAGGGTGCATTCGCACTCCACTTGACCAGGCGGGTACGCCAAATTATGTTGGACCCATGAAGGGTAATGTCATCATAACCTAGATCAGATTGAGATCGTCAATAGTTTAATTATCAGACTCCAGGTAATCTATGTATGTCTGCAACGAGGTCCTCAGTGTTGTAGTCTAGGTCTTCCAAATCAGAATTACAAGTTTGGTCTTCATTAATTTCCTCCTCCAGGTTACTATTTTTAATGTGCAAAGTCTGTGACGCATTGATTTTCTTAATATCCTCAGGTGTTACCAAATTCAAATTGCACTTAACTGCTACAAGTTTTTCTGTTCTCCTAACAGTCAATCGGCTTTGTTTCTTTGTCTTAATAGATGAGAATACCTTCCAGTTTCTTTCACAACTAGCACTACTCGCTGGAAAATTCAAAATTCGAACTGTGATATTAGAAAGTTTTTTATTGATTTTAATACTTAAATAACTATAACATACCTGTGTTTGATTCCCTGAAGGATTTGAAGTAATAATCGCGTTAATTGTTGCTTTATCTTGCCTGGAGTATGTCTTTAAGTACATTTTGTTGTATAAATATATGTAAAGTTGCTTCGTTATTTTCTTACCCTTCTTAAGTAAATTTTATACTTCTTCTGGGCTGTTTTTGTGTTTGTACAAATGTTTTACCATTCTGCTTGCATGGCTGACATACCTACAGTCATAAAACTGACAATTTTTTTAAAATAATTCCACAATAACCTCCGCTGCTTTCCCCATGATGACAACTTATTTGAGGTTATGTTTCTAAAAACCGCGAAAACACGATCACTTTTAAAAATGACCGGTCCTCATAAATGACTTACAACACTACTGACTTGATTACCTTATTACCCCAATGCTTGCTTATAAATATAACGACTGGTTCCAAACTCAAGCATACGAGCAATTATATTTTTAGTGTTATACAGAACACGCCCCGTTATGCTAGATTTTCATTAAGTAAAACTCATTGTTTAAATTTTTCAACACTTGATTTATTAACAACTGAACATAATAGCTAATATACCTAATTTAAAAAAGTAGTTGAACAATTCGAGGAAGAGCACTGACATAACATGATAACAGAAATGTTTTACATTTTTAGCTACCTGGTCTAACATATCCACTTGGTAAAAAGGCACGTCCTTTTGGTCTCCCAGTTTTGTGAAGCGATACAATAATACAGCAGAGTAAAAACAAAAAAAAAACAAATAATTCAGAAAATAATTTAATAATTATACATTAATATAGTTTAAACAAACAAAAATTACAATTTTCGATTTAAACAAGATTTACAAAAATAATGAACCTGAGTGCAAATATATTAACACTATCTGACTAAAAGGTGTCAAAAACTCTCCACCAAAGACCTTCACGTTTGCTTTGTCTTTGGTTTTACATCAACAAAATCAACCCATATCATTATAATTTATAACAAACAACTATGTGATATTGTAATCGTATCAATATGAACTACTGACTAATCATAGACCAGTTATGATATATTGACTACCGATTTAAAGAAACAAAACCATACTTTAGAGCAATTTAAATTATTGCCCGCTCCGAAAGAATATTCGTTTTGGAGATTCAATTAGAATTTTTGGAATATTCTTTCGGAGCAATCGATGAAAATTATTATAAGCTTAATTGATTTAACAGACCAGGATTTTTCTATGATAAAACGTTCTTAAAATGAAAATTATCTAAAATTGCAGGTTAGAAAAATCCCAGCAGTAGATTCTCCTCTTTTTCGGTAGTTTCATTCAAATTTACAATAAATATGTTATAAGGTAGTAACAATTAATCTTCAAGGCTTTGTTTTATATATACAATAGGATGATAATTTTCGTAAATATTACATTAAAAATTAAATGGTATAGTTAGAAACGCTAACTAATGCAAACATATATAAAAAAGGTGTAGTCGATGGCAAGCACACAACAGTGTGGTCCTCCAAGACTTCATTTTTACATTTTTTGGTATAATAATATTGTAAAATATTAATAATTAATGATCAAGCTAGGAAGTGCACTTAATTATAACAATAAACATCTATCTGGAACTTACAGTAACCGTGACCGCCGCATTGGTAAAATTAAGAACAAATCTGAATTTCCTTATCACAATTATCATATTAATCACGATCAGGCTACCAAAAATATTCATTTAAATTTATATAAATAAATCTATTACTTACCCAATACTGTCATTTATCTATTCTTCCGTCTCCTTTTTGCCTTCTGTCCTTGTTGTGTGGAGAGAGGCGCGTCGGCGAATTTTTTCCTAATTTTTGACTTTGGAGAGGTTAAACTATCAGTACTTTCACTCAAATTAGCTTCAACCCTATTCCTCTTCCTGGTATAGTAAGGCAAGGATATAAAACTAATGGGATCCATGTCTATTTCTCGTCTCCGCCTGATCCTCTCGCTCTTCCTGACAGCGCCGTCGTATATCTTCCTTTTGCGCGCAGCTCTGGGTTTAATGGCGCTGTTCTCCTCCAAATTCGAAGCAGTGGACTCTCTCTGACTGGACGCCTCGGACACGCGCGCACTTGTAGACGTGCGCGGCGACGCCTCGGGATCCAGAGGACTCGAACTCATTGTATTAAGGTACTCCTTGACGCGCGTCTCTCCGAAGCAGAATACGCTCTCCTTCTGCTCCGTAGAGGTTGAACTAGCTTGCATGGAGCTCCTGGGAGTCTCATGTTCGGCTCTATCGTCAGTCTTTTTCTCCACAGATAGATTTGGCTTGGAGGAAAGAGGCGTGGCCGAACCGCTCTTGAGCGACCCCTCGCTCGTGAAACTGGAGGAGGTGCTCATGTTGTCTGAGGAGCTCTTCTTCAGCCGCCGCCGCTGCGCCAACTTTGCGTTGAGCACATCTTGGAGGCGGAATCCCTCCTGTTCCGCCTTGTGGAAGGCGTTGAAGGTCGTCTGGAGACCCTTCTCGGTGGACCCGCTCGAGCAAAGGATGTCGGGCGTCATCAACGGCGTCTGCGGGAAGTTCTGGCAGCCTTGGACCCATGGGTTGCTGCGGAGGTCAGACATTCGCAGTCTTTGCTCAGGATTAACAGTTAACAAGCCCTGCACCACGTTTTTGGCCTCTTGGGTGACGCCGTTCCACGCAGGCGACGTGAAGCTGAATTCACCGCCCTTGATTCGCGCCATGACGGCAGCGGCGCTGTCGTCGCGTGAGCCCCTGTGGAAAGGCGCCTTGCCGCACAACATCGTGTAGAGGATGACGCCCAAACTCCAGAGATCACAGTTTTCATCATAACCTTGCGCGGACCCATTGAGGACCTCGGGCGCCGCGTAATGCAGCGTGAAGCAAGGCGTGTGCAAGGGTTCCTTCTCCTGTTTCAAGCGTGCGAAACCGAAATCCACTACCTTGATTTCGGCGTCTTCGTCGTTTGTTGTGAAAAGCAGGTTTTCAGGCTTCAGGTCCCTGTGTACAACGCCCCTCGAATGCATAAAACTCACAGCCGATACCAGCTTCCGAAGAATTCCGGAAGCTTCAGATTCAGTGAACTTGGATTTCTTGCGTATCCTGTCCAACAATTCGCCACCTTAAAACAAAAAAACGAAATATTGTAAAACTGACATATAATTTCACACACAAATTTAAACTCCTTAACAGTTAGGTTTCAAATTTCACAATTTTTGCAGCTGTGTCTGATCCTGAACCAGGAAATAGATTTGAATCACATAGGGAAGGACGTGAATTTTGCAACTGCATGTAGACAGGTAAGAACATCAAATATCATTTATATCATGGGAATTCTAACAAACATTTTGTGTACAACACAAAAAAAAACTAAATTTGTATTATTTGTATTAGTATAACAAGAACCAGAGTGAGCATGCGCAAACAGAGCAAAATTTCGTTGACATCTATGAGAAAACTGTCAAAATAATCATGGGATGATGGATAATGATGAGAGAAAGTTTGGCTAGCGTCGGCGTGGCGCGACGGCGTAAACGCGTGGTAAACAATCTACCTCCCTCCTGCCCTCTGTGGTCATTAATAGACACTAAAAAATTGCTCGTTTGTGCATCGATGCGACGCCGACTTTGTACAAAATTCTGTAGGTTTCAGAACATGAATCTGCAGAATCTTGTACAAAATTCTGTCCGTGAACATGCGCAAATAGATCCAAATTACGTTGACATCTACGAGAAAACTGTCAAAATAATCATGGGATGATCGATAATGATGAGAGAAAGTGCGGTTAGCGTCGGCCGGCGCGATGGCATAAACATGTGGTAAAACATTTACCTCTTTCCTGCCCTCTTTGATCATTCATTGACACTAAAAAATTGCTCGTTTGTGCATCGATACGACGCCGACTTTGTACAAAATTCTGTAGGTTTCAGAACATGAATCTGCAGAATCTTGTACAAAATTCTGTCCGTGAACATGCGCAAATAGATCCAAATTACGTTGACATCTACGAGAAAACTGTCAAAATAATCATGGGATGATCGATAATGATGAGAGAAAGTGCGGTTAGCGTCGGCCGGCGCGATGGCATAAACATGTGGTAAAACATTTACCTCTTTCCTGCCCTCTTTGATCATTCATTGACACTAAAAAATTGCTCGTTTGTGCATCGATACGACGCCGACTTTGTACAAAATTCTGTAGGTTTCAGAACATGAATCTGCAGAATCTTGTACAAAATTCTGTCCGTGAACATGCGCAAATAGATCCAAATTACGTTGACATCTACGAGAAAACTGTCAAAATAATCATGGGATGATCGATAATGATGAGAGAAAGTGCGGTTAGCGTCGGCCGGCGCGATGGCATAAACATGTGGTAAAACATTTACCTCTTTCCTGCCCTCTTTGATCATTCATTGACACTAAAAAATTGCTCGTTTGTGCATCGATACGACGCCGACTTTGTACAAAATTCTGTAGGTTTCAGAACATGAATCTGCAGAATCTTGTACAAAATTCTGTCCGTGAACATGCGCAAATAGATCCAAATTACGTTGACATCTACGAGAAAACTGTCAAAATAATCATGGGATGATCGATAATGATGAGAGAAAGTGCGGTTAGCGTCGGCCGGCGCGATGGCATAAACATGTGGTAAAACATTTACCTCTTTCCTGCCCTCTTTGATCATTCATTGACACTAAAAAATTGCTCGTTTGTGCATCGATACGACACCGACTTTGTACCAAATTCGGTAGGTTTTAGAACAAGAATCTGCAGAATTTTGTACAAAATTTGTACAAAATTCTGTGCGTGAACATGCGCAAATAGATCAAAATTACGTTGACATCTACGAGAAAACTGTCAAAATAATCATGGGACGATCGATGATGAGAGAAAGTGCGGTTAGCGTCGGCGCGGCGCGACGGCGTAAACACGTGATAAAACATTTACCTCTCTCTTGCTCTCTGTGATCATTAATAGACACTAAAAAATTGCTCGTTTGTACATCGATGCGACGCCGAGTTAGTACAATATTCTGTAGGTTTTAGAACACGAATCTGCAGAAGTTTGTACAAAATTCTGTCCGTGAACATGCGCAAATAGATCAAAATTACGTTGACATCTACGAAAAACTGTCAAAATACTCATGGAACTGTGGATAATGGTGAGAGAAAGTGCGGTTAGCGTCGGCGCGGCGTGATGGCGTAAACACGTGGTAAAACATTTACCTCTCTCCTGCCCTCTGTGATCATTAATGGACACGAAAACTGTCAAAATAATTGTGGGACTATGAATAATGATAAGAGAAAGTACGGTTAGCGACGGCGCGGCCCGACGGCGTAAACACGTGGTAAAACATTTACCTCTCTCCTGCCCTCTGTGATCATTAATGGACATGAAAAATTACTCGTTTGTGCATCAATAAGACGCAGATTCCAAACAAAATTATGCAGACTTTAGAGCATGAGCGTCGTGTCATACTAGTGTAAGGCTGTATGACATGGCACAGAATTTTATACAAAATTCTGTAGATTCATGGTCTAAAACCTACAGAATTTCGTACAAAATCGGCGTCACATCGATGCACAAACGAGCAATTTCTAGTGTTTATTAACAATCACAGAGGGCAGGGAAGAACATGTTTACCACCATCTTGTTAGAATTCTACTTTACCGACAGTCACACGATTATTTTGTCAGTTTTCTCACAGATGTCACCGTAATTTGCACCTATTTGCGCGTGCTCACAGACAAAATTTTATACAAAATTTTGTGTCGTGTCAGACAGGCCTAGGAGTAGATCTCTGTTTAACATTGTTTAAGATTGTGTGTCATAAATTTTGAACAATTTATAGAAACACAAGCAAACTAAAGGCGGATCCGTTATTATATCCACAGGGATGATCAAATCTAGAACACCCTGTACAAATGTACAATTTCAATCTGTATAAATATTAAATCCTCATATTTAAAAGACCCTCGTTGGAAGAACTTGGAGGAACTACATCTAAATTCAGGATGTAAGATGCAACCCAATTTTAAAACATCCTATATAAAAAGCTAACGATGTTATCTATGTGAGGACCCTATATAAGGTACAGCAAAAATGGTCTATATGTAACATTCAGACCTTAAATTTATGTACATAGAAAAAATTATGAAACTAGTTCCGTATTCACGAGCTCCTCATCATGACGCTCTATTCAAAACACCCTGTATGCAGGAAAAGGAAGAAGCTGAGACTCTACTCAAGATTCTACATTTTCATAAAGGAGTTCAGATTTGAAGCACTTTGTATAATGGAAATTCAAGAAAGAACATGTTTTTTTAATTTGCAGTTGTTTAAATAAGTTAAACACTATTTTTGAAACACCCTATAGATGTGTTAGTTTTATACAGGATGATTTAACAGTTTGGAAATGTTTACAATGTTTCATATTCATTTTAAACTCTCTCACAGCGCTAATTTTTGATGTGTTTAAATTTAGTAAAATTGAACACTTATTTTTACACACCCTATATAAATCCTGGCAATCGGCACGTAATTATTTTACAGGGTGATTAAACAATTGTATTTGCTCATAACTCATATTAAATTTGAAATAGAAAAATTAATAGTTGTAAATTAATTTTGAAATTGAAATTTGAAATTTATTTATCACTTTACAGGGTGTTCCAAATCCACATGCTCATCTTCAACTTTTTATATTATAACTAACACCCTATATAATACTACATATTTTCTGATTCCCTAACTAATGTTCTTTCTTTTAGAAATATTCACTTGAAACGACTGTAGGCTATTCGATTTTAATAAAATTTAAAAAGGTTACTTTTTATTAACGGCCATTATTTTTGACATACCCTATACAAGTCCTATTAATTCATGTTAGTGTTGAATGGGGTGAATCAATATCTTCATGCCTAATTTTTAATTGACATTAGATGATTAGTTCCCATGAACATCACAAAATTATTTCTCACTCTACAGAGTGTCCATTTCTACAAGCCGGTCTTCTAACACTATATATCAAGAAGAGGTCCCTATTTTTATTATTATTTTGTAATTCGCTTTTCAATAGAAATTTCAATTTAAACCACATTCATTTTTATATACGTATTAATTTTAATCAACACTATTTTTGATACACCCTGTAGATAGTTTACCATTCAACATGTTATGTTGATCGGTTTGGTTGCATTTCATAGCTCATTTTTTATATGAAATAGGAAAAAATTATTTGAGCTCTTATCATATTTTAATATTTGTGAGACACCCTGTACAAATCTTGCTAATCGACATGTTACTACTGTACAGGATGATTAAAAAATTCTGGTTTCTTATAACTAATTTCAATTTGAAAGAGAAAAATTAATGTTATTAATTAATTTTAAAATTATTAACCACTCTACAGAGTACTCCACTTCCACATGTCCATCTTCAAATTTTTATATTAAAAGCAACACCCTGTACATTACTACATTTTTGTTGTGCCTTTTTAATGTTCTTGTCTAGAAATATTCACTTGAAACTACAATAAGGTATTTTTAATAAAATTTAAAAACTTTACATTTTAATAGGTCACTATTTCTGACATACCCTGTACAACTTGTTAATCAACATGTTAGAATTGTTCAATTCTTTCAAGCCTAATTTTTAATTGATATTAACCTTAGAATACTTAGACAATTAGTTAAATCAATATGTTAAAAAATTATTTCTCATTCTACAGGGTGTACATTGGTACATACCAGTCTTCCAACACTGTATACCCAGAGGAATTCCCTGTATTGTATTACTATTTTTGGACTTTTCTTCATTAATATTAAATTTATCCCACATAAATATTTAAGAAAATTACCAATTTTGACACACCCTATACAAATTTTGCCATTGGGCATGTTAATACTGTACAGGGTGATAAAAAAATCCAATTTGTATAACTCATTTTTAATTATAAATAGAAAATTCAACTGATTATTAATTAATTTTAAAATTACTGTCTTCTCTACAGGGTATTCCATTTTCACGTACCCGTCAAACGCTATTTTTGATACATCCTATACAATCCCTGCCAACCTGTGTTCTATAGCCGTAAATCAGCAATGATTCAACTTCCTCACCTTTTAACAATTCGCAGATCAAATAAGTGAAACACTCATCCGTGACAACATCGTACAGAGTGACGATATTCGGATGGCCTTGGCAAGCCCTCAGCAGATTGATCTCCTGCGTGCAGTCCGTCTTCCGGGTGACTATTTTGACGGCGAACTCCTTCCCGGTACTCTTCTGCACGCACCGCCTGCACACGGAAAACGACCCGTCGCCGAGGATCTTCTCGTCCAGGTCTATTTCGTACGCCTGGAAGAAGGGCGAGTCGTTGAGCTGGCAGCGCACCAGGCTGGAGGTGTCGTCGTGCCGCAGCACGGGCTTGAGCAGTTCGTCGGAAATTACGTTTTTCGAAAAGATAATTGACGGCGCCACGTACGAATAGCCCTTGAATATCTTGTCGTAGTTGGGCGGAACCACCGCCGGCGAGTCCGTTGGCGGCATCTGCGTGAACTCCTCGCTAAAATTTGATACATCTAATTCGCATCTGAAAGAAAAACAAGGGGTTGTTAGACACTTGATCGCTTAGAAGTAATCAAAAAATTTGTTCTAACACAAGTACAATAAATTAAGTAAGTTTACAGGAGCATCTAACCCAATTGGATCCTAAGCCCTGTCCAACTGTAAATGTTTCTAAAAAAGTTTCTTGATAAACAATTCTGTAAAAAATATCGTCGCGTCAAACATTTGTATGGCATCTATATATTTCTGACGTCACGTAAAACAATGTTGTGCATTAGAATCGTCTGATTGGTTGTTGATGCCCCCACCAACTGCCCGCACAAACGCGGATACGTACAACCAACTGACTTAAGGTTGTAATCTCACTTTTGAAAGCGTTTTTTAGCAAATTTGTGTCGTTTTTCTTTGAAATTATGTTGTAGCCAAACATACTTATTGTAAATTCTACTAATAATTGATATTTCACGTTTGACTTTTTCGTTACTATGAAAAAATATAGCCGTCGTCAGGTAGAGCCGGTGGTATTCCCCCTTCCTTCCTTCCCAGGTTCGTACACCCACGCACTTAAACTTGATAGTTTGCACCCAAAATATTTTTTAAAAAGTCTCGCTAAGCCATTTTGCGCGAGAGCGTTTAAAACACGTCCGTTCCCAAGCTCGTCGCCAACGCAAATCCCCACGTTTTATTAGGATATTTATTTAATTATTTAATAGAAATTTAAAATTAACACTTTATTTTGCCAGTGTTTGTCTATACTTTTAATTAGCTATATTCAAGGTTACATTGCAGTCTCACATGTTCTGTGGTCCCTGTGATCGACGTAGTGAGGTTATGCAGTTGTGGGCTACGTAAAAAAACGTTTTCTTTTAAATAAAACTGTTGCATACGCATTTACAGAAGAAGGTAAATAAAGGATTTTACAATAGATTGCAACGAAAATTCAATTTTGGGCTCGTTTGAATTCCGTTTCATCCTTCGTATATTTCCGGTTTAGGAAATTGCGATTTGTTATTTCCGTGTGGCATTCATTATTGTTGAGTTCTCATAGAAAGTACACATGTTCTTGGATTTTTTTTTATAAGCTGTTCTAAGTCTTGGGAGTTTCCTAATTTTTTTAATTTTCAAAGCTTCGATTGTGATATTTTAGCTATCAGTAGTAGTGATACAAATTCCATAGAGTTATCCCGGTTTTTGTGCCAATCTCTTTGAGAACGATCTTTTCGCCAGTTTTACATCTTTTGGTAAGCATGAAAAAAATCCAAATCCTATTGTTTTATTTCTAAGTCATTTGAATTTATTTAGGCGAATGCGGTACTGCCAAAATTATCTATCGTCAATTAAAATAAAGGAGACCCTGGAAATATTTCGACGCGATTGGTGTTTATCTTACGTATGTAGAATACAGCTGAAGCATCGCAGTTCGAACTAACAGCAGCGTTAATAAACATTACAGGTCTCTCCATTCCGATTATATCTTCATCATCATCGTTATCATGATCCTCGTTCGCTTGCGCAGCACAACACGACTCTGCGGGTTACCGTGTTGGTGCGAAACCATGCTTGACTTGCCTGTTGTGTGTGTATGTTTGAGTTTATGGTCTTGTTACTCCTATAATGAGACCGTAATACGAGGAGTGCCATTAATTTGATCCCCAACGGCAAATGGAGACCGGGACGCAGTACCGACCATCCGGGGAATTGGAAAAATTTCCGGCCCTGGAGAGATTCGAACCGGGAAGCGTTTGGACTATTACATCCAAAGCTCGGCTCCTCTACCACTGAGCCATCCCGGCCCCTTCCGATTATATATATTTCTTAAATAAATTTTTGGTTGTAGGAGGGAGATTCGGAAAACTATAATTTCAGAAAGGGGTCGTCGTCAACATTCTTCTTTATCTATAAATTGATGGTTGGATAATTAAGTTTTTATAATTACTGTGATTTTAGTTTCAATCAAAGACAACTTTTGTTCTTGGTTTCTATGTAACATAACGAATTTTTGTTTGTGTTTGTCAAATGGTGGACAGTGAACCCAAATCTTTTTTTATTTAGAATTCAACAATTAGGGGGAATATTGCGAAAAGTTTTGATTTTGATTAACAAGTGCGTCGGTACTTAATATCATAATTTTGGTATTTTTAATCTGCGTATTTGGTTTGCGGGGCCTCGACAAACTTTGAATACTTGGCGGGTTTGGTCGCGATTTGTAAATGCGGGTTGAAAGCTGATGTAATGCTTTAGTATTCATAAGTAATTTCGCATTATTGCGTTTCCTACTTTTGTTTTAATCTAATTTTGAAGTACATTAGTTGGCTGTATTGCTCCTAGTTAGTATTTTTTCTTTCTTTTTTTGTTCCTAGGCGTTACAAGATGTTGAAAATGTTGACTATTGTTTTCTAAACATAAATGCACTCTTCTCTTAAAATCTTTAAACACATTCACCGGAGTATCAGGGCTAAGTCCATCTATTTATTGTGAAATAGCATTTTGTAAATCTTCTAGATTCTGTGGTCTATAGCTAAAAATGTTGTCATTTAGATAAAGGATTAAAAATAAGTCTGAAACTGCAAGATCGGGTGACCTTGGTGGAAACAAATGTCTACTAATTAACCGATCATCATAAAATTCCTGTAAAAATTGTGTGACAATTAGCAGCCGTATGTTCTGTGACTTGTCCTGCTGGAAGAAACCATTTTTAATTAAATATCATGAACTTAATAGAAAAAGGGGGGTTAAGATATTCTGAAGATAATAATCGGAAGTTATACTCGTATTTTCTGCAAAAAACTTGTAAACTATTCGTCTTCTTGAAACAGCGACCCACGAATCGATCTTTTGTGGATGTATCGGTGTTTCCTCAAACATATGCGGATTATCTGTGCCCATATTCTCAAATGTTAGCTGTTAAGAAACCGATTAAGTTGAAACCACGTTTCATTCCTGAACCAAGTAAGATTCAATATGCCATTATTGTTTACGTTGTTTAAGAACCAGTGACAATAATTTGTTCCAGATTGGAAATCACGCGGTAAAAGTTGATGAACTATTTGAATTTTGTACGGAAACACGCTTTTTTAAATTGTTCGACAAGTGCGGTATGACAAAATCAATTTCTTGGCTTAGTTTTCTGATCAGCTTAGAAGGAATTGCTTCCATGATATCTTTCACACTATCAATTACTTCTGCAGTTCTTTTCGCAGGCCTTCCTGATGTTATGAAGGGAACTCCAGGGGGCACAAACAGAAGGGGGAGACCTCAAAACGAATGGTTTAAGGACGAGAAAGAAGACTTGAAAGAATTAAAAGTAGAAAATTGGGAAGACCAAGGAAGGAAAAGAAACGAATGGAAGAAGATAATAGAAAAAGACGAAAATCTTCTTCCATTCGTTTCTCTTCGTTACTTGGTCTTCCCAATTTTCTACTTTGAATTCTTTCAAGTCTTCTTTCTCGGCCTTAAACCATTCGTTTTAAGGTCTTCTCCTTCGGTTTGTGCCCCCTGGAGTTCCCTTGAAAACCTTTTTTGGAATCCTTTCGTTTGTCATTCTTCCCAGGTGGCCCAACCATCTGCATTGTTCTTTGTTTTAACCTTCTCTTTCTTTCTTTTGCCCTTTCTTCTGCGC
>JABXWE010015374.1:0-10824 GCA_014611495.1 Limonius californicus
TTACGCTCATTCACAATGTTTTCGTGTCGTTCGCAATTAAGGCATTTTCCATCATTATTAACTTGTTAGCCAAGTGGTAATACTGTAGAGTACTGGCCGCAAACTATTCTGTCTTCGTACCCTACGACAAAAATTCAATAGAATGTTATTTATTTGGTGGGCAGGTATATGTGGATATTTGCCATTGAATAAAAATATGTAATGAACTTACTGTATTCAGTCAAGTTTCCAGCGTCTACTGTTTCATTTTCAAGTTCTAATTCGACGTTTTCTGGTACTGTATTTTCTTCATCTTCTCTCTCCGTATGCGAATTAGGATCCTGAAGATCTTTAAACTCCCCTTCCATTTCTTTTAGCAAATTTTCAACATCTTCTTCAGTGGCCAAATAGTTGATTTCATCATGTGGAATGCCAGCTGAGGCTAGTCCTACTCTAGCCGGACATCCGAACATAGCCTCATACGGAGATCTTCCAATTCCTTGTGAACAAAAATACTGTAATTGGGGATTGCACTTTTTTCAAACTCCGCAGCGTTGCATAAGACACACTTACCAGAATGTAGTGCACGATTTTTCTTGAACTGGATAAATTTGATCCCTGCAGGCCAGTCTTTGGTTTTATTTTCATCCATCCACGCCGCCAACATTTCCTCAATATCTCTATTGGCACGTTCAACCGATCCTTGACTCTGGCTGTGCCTAGGTTTCCCATGAACAATTTTTACCTCTGGTCACATCGCATGTAGTTCCACCAGAACTGAATTGACAAACTCTCGGCCATTGTCAGAATGGAGAATTAAAGGTGCTCCAAAAGTAGTGTATATCTCTAATACATTAAATGCGACTTCTTCTGTCCTTTTGGTTTTCAAAGGTTTCAGCAACACAAACTTTGTTAAATGATCTTGATATACCATAATGAAACGATAGTCGTTGTAACTTTGCGATTGCATGTCAATCAAATCAACCTGGGCACGTGAATTAAAATTAGAATGCAGAATGGGTCTCGAAACTAATCCTCTTTTTGGAGTGCTACTTTTTTTTTGACACTGGGTGCAAAGCCGTAGGTATATCATTATTGTTTCCTTGGTGATGTTACAGTAGAGTTTATTTATTTCAGAAACCATCCGATTTCTTCCACCATGTCCGATTGCCAAATGAGCATTATGGATAATATCAAACGATTCTCCATTCGTTACGTAGTACAGGACCTTAGATTCCGCAGTTTCAGCAACAGGTTTAATTAGACCGGCTTTTCCGCTTATTGTAATCACGTCATATTTACGTACTAGCCTGTAGTGTTTCATTGATTTTCTTGAGCCTGCTGTTGACAGCAAAGTCTTTGCCTCATTAACCTCAGCAATTCGGTTGTTATATTCGTCAACGTTTAAAAACGATTTATTGTCATCGCGTTTGGTTTCTATGATTACGTTTATATTTTCAGTAAATCGACGGCGCGTTTCGTCATTATCCATGACGAATTTGATTTATAAACCTAACTAAACTGCATGGACTAACCCCACAATATGTCCTCCACAAATTACACAACACAAATACAACGTGGGTACCTCTAACATAACCCAACTTTCTATTTTATCATCACTGGCCGCTGTCTAACGGGCAATGACGACATCGCCCGGACGACGATGTTAACAGTGCGCTCGTATTATGAATTATCAACATTGCCCAAATTACATGGATATTAACGTTAGTGGCCGGTCATTATGGATAATGTCCGACATGGCTGGGCATTATCGTCATTGACCGGCCAATTACGTCATTGGCCGGATTATCGTCTTTGTCCGTAACATATACACCAATGAACTACTTACCTACAATGGTGTAGGTTCTGTGAGATACATTCGAATGTATACCAAGTAGGAGGCTAGCCTAACCCGTCCAACAGAGAAGAGTACATAATATACAATTGTTAAAGATGTTCTTAAAACCACCGGGACCGACGACTTTATGTGCCCTCCGAAATACGAATACTACTTACAATCGCTTATTGTCCAAAACACGTAAATTTTTCCAGTGCTTTCCATCATCCTTTTCCAACTATTACCGTTTATCAGTTGTGTTATTCTAGGTTACAACCAGTTAGACCTAGACAAAATAGAAAACGATACTTGGGGATTAGCTCGGCCGTTCTCAACTTGTGGGGCGCGATAACACTAAATGGGGGGGAGGAGGCGAGCGTATCGAAAAAAATAAGAAAAAATGTTATTAAAAAAATTATTTATTTACTGCAAGAACAGCAATAAAATACATTCTGACACAATAAAAAATAAAATACACATTTATACTGAATAATACACTTGTAAATAGGATTGCATCAGTACTGCACAATGTATATACAATACTAAATTAAAAACAAGTTTAATAATTATTAGTAACTCCCTTGGGCCTGTCTTGCAGAGCAAAGTTTTTCGAAAGAATGTTTAATATTAGAAATTGATACTCTGAGTTCTTTTTCAGGCAGGATGTTGAAAATGGTAATAGTATACGAAATGCCCTTGTTTTCAGTGCAGAAAACTTATCATCCACCGCTGCCCAAAATTCAAAGAGTAATTTATTACTAAATTGTCTTTTGATTTCGCCACTTGCCGTGAAGTCTATGAAGATTTCTTCTTCGGCAGTTGAGAAACCTTCGGAAGTATTTTCAAATGGGTCCCTAAACCACTCGTAACTTTCTACCAAGTTGTAGTCAGCAAGGAAATACTTTTTAAAATTGTTTGCCAGCATGGCTAAATGATTTTCAGTGATTACAAAGACAACTTTCACATGTTGTTGTAAGCTTGAAAGCATTAACTTTATCACTCGTATCCCACATATGTGTGTTTGCTCCTTGGAGTTGAAGATTCAAGGTATTTAATTTCTCGATTATGTCGACCAAGTAGCTCAATTTCATCAGAAATAAATCATCTTGAAACTTCTCGGCTTACGGCCGGTTTTCTTCTTCTAGAAAAATGGCAATTCCATCGCTTAATTCATAAACACATTGCAAAAATTTCCCGCATGATAACCATCTTGCCTCGCAATAAAATAGTAACGCTGAATGTACTGCACCCATGTCTGTACAAAGTGCAGAAAAGATTCCTAATTTTAGGGGTCTCATTTTTATATAATTTACTACGGTTACAACCATCGTTAGCACAATATTCAGACCAGGACTCATTTCTTTCGACGCCAGAGCTTCTTTGTGGATGACACAATATATCCAGACACACTGTGGAGAGTGCTTGCATACTGTGGAATCTTCCAGACATTGTACGAGCACCATCGGTGCATATTCCGACGCAATTTTTCCACTCTATGTTTGCCTCGTTTACAAAATCATTTAAGATAACAAATAATGCAAGTGCTGTTGCTTTGAGTTCTACTGGTTTGCAGAAAAGTAGTTCTCCTACTGCTGACAAACCATCACAAAATCGAACATAAGCAGTTAAATGAGCATCTTTATTGCTATCTGTTGTGTCATCAAGCTGAATTGAAAACAATTTGTCACGCAACTTCCCGAAAAGGTGATGCTGTACATTTTCAGCTATATCACCAATTCGACGGGCAACAGTATCATTTGATAGAGGTATGGACTGCAATTGTTTGACAAAATTATCTTCAAACATAGTTTCTACAATCTCAATTGCAGCTGGCAGAATAAGCTCTTCGCCAATGGTGTGAGGCTTTTTACATCTGGCTATTTTATATAAAACTTTGTAAGAGGCAAGTAAAGCTTCTTCATTCACAGAAAAAGTTTTTCTAAAAAATGGCTTTTGCTTTGCATATGATCTTAATTTTAATTCGAAGAGTTGTCGGGGTGTGTTAACGTACTCACTATGAAGCGTTTCGAAATGTCGTTTAAATTTATTGGGTTTCACGCTGTCTGTTGCCAAAATTTTTGAGCAAATGACACCCAGGGTCCTTTCTTCTTCATTTACTTCAGTGCTGGTAAACCCAAAATTTAAGTATTCTTGAGAATATTTTCTTGATTTTATCTTCGGAACCACGCTCGTCCGTGCACTTGTTGATGCTTCACTATAATCTAATGCTCGCTTACGCCCACTTAAATATTTATCCATGATTCTGTTAAACTCTACTGCTACTCGAATACCGTGAATTGCAGTTAACACGCAAATTACAACATACACATTCACGATAGAAGGATCGACTCGACTGAGACTGGCTGGAATTGAACGAGTTGCAGCATTTATACACGCTTGCGTCGCGGTCGCGCAGACGTTCCAGAATGTTCGAAACAAATCGGAACTTCTCCCGAAGCCTCGAGAATTCTGGTTTTATCAGTGCAGCGGATCGATGTTGCCATGGTTTGTAACTAAGAACTAAGGTCGTAGTGTAGCTTTAGCGTCAAAAGAGAAACTCTGGATTAGCCTACAAAATCGTTATGAAAAAATGCCACAACAAAGATCCAGTATGAAACTAGAAAACAAACTGGAAGCATCAAAAGTACTCTTTTCAGTACATGACGAGATCACGTGGGAAATACCGGAAGTAAATGAAATAAGGAAAGTAACAGAGGAAGAGGTCAGTCACACTAGCCAGCAAACGGATGATAAACAACAAAGCACCTGGGAAGGATAAAATACCGGTCGAAGTCGTCAAACTAGCAGTAAAATCGAATCCCAAGTACATTACCAAAGTAATCAACAAGATTATAAATGAGGAAAAATATCCGGATAAATAGAAGACAGTCAAGCTGATACTGATCCAAAAACCAGTCAAAAACCCACAGCAACCTCCAACTTACAGACCCATATGTCTGTTAGATACGATGGGTAAACTAACAGAACAGATAATAGTTAGAAGGCTAATGGAGAATTAGTAGAGAAGGGGGCACTTTCGGAACTACAATTTGGCTTCAGACAAGCTAGTTCGACGATCGATGCCGCAAATGCGGTACTTAACATAGTAAATGTCGAACGCAAAAACATCTGCGGAACAAGAAAGTTATGCATGCTGGTAACCATCGACGTCCAAAACGCTGTCAACTCAGCACCATTGAGAAGCATCATAGATAGAAGATATCTGCTTATCTAATCTGAATCATCGAAATCTACTTAAGAAACAGACATGTAGAAATCGAAGAGGTCGCATGCATCAAAATACCGGCTGGAGTGCCTTATGGATTAGTTTTGGGGCAACCCTATGGAACGCAATGTATGACGACGTACTAAATTTAGATATGCCGGAGGGCGTACAACAAATCGCATATGCAGACGACCTCGCCATAGTCATAACCGCAAAGAAAGAAAAACAACTACGACGGAAAGCAAACGAACCAATCATAAAAATAAATACATGGATGGAAAACAAATCAATAAACCTAGTACCAGCGAAAACGGAAGCGATAACATTCGTAGGACGAAAAAGATGTGGAAAAATGAATATTAAAATCAACGAAACGGAAATCGTAACGCAACAGAAATTAAAATATCTAGGAATAATTATGGACAAACAGATAAAGTACACATGGGTAAAAGCTAGTAAAACTAAAAATAACGGCCCTAAACAAAATAATGTTCCGGGTCGGAGGAGCACGAGAGGGAAAGAAAAGGATCCTGAGCGCAGTTGCGAAATCTATAATAATGTACGCAGCTCCAGTCTGGCATCAAGCTGTGGAGAAAGAAAGATACAAAGCAAAAATAAACAGAATCCAAAAAAGGATGGCGCCCAGGTCTTATCCAAAATGATACCAATAGACCTGCAAGTTCAAGAATGCACAAGACTAGCGAAACCAAACAGTCGGGACAAAAAATCAGAACGCCAAAAAACCATCAACACCTGGCAAGTGAGATAGGAACACGACGGAAAGGGCAAATGGACCAAACGACTCATACAAAACTTAGAAGCATGGATCTCAAGAAAACACGGACACATGAACTTCCACCTGACGCAAGTTATGACGAACCATGGATGTTTCCAAAAGTACAAGGAAAAGATTGGGAAAATAGATGACGATACCTGCATATTATGCAATACACACCGGACGTCACAGAACACAACCTCATCGCATGCCGATAGTGGGACCGGGTAAGGAATCAATGCGAAATAGGACTGCGCGAAAGATTGACCGTCGATAGAATGGTACCACAAATGTTGGAAAACGCGGATAAATGGAACACAATCTCAAAAATGATTAATAAAAGCATGTCATAGAAAGAAAGCAGAAGAAAGACGCAGAGAACGAATTTAGACAGCCACCCAAATGCAAAATGCTACTGCGTTCCCGTTTGGAAGGGGAAAGAAAGAAGAGGGGTTTTAGTGGGTAGGTGCCCTCTAGATGAACGGGAATCCCACATACTCCTGCAGAATGCAGGGCGCCTATGAAAGTTTCCACTCCTCAAAACAAAAAAAGTTTACAATCAGTTAGGGACCTCGATGGGGCAGTGCGAATACGCGCTGTCAGTCGGGGTCACAGTGAAATGCAATCCGATCGGCCGCGTGATCAAACCCCAGCTGAGGCGACCGTATTTCACTTAGTTAAGTTTAGGGTGCATGTTGCATGAATGACTAGCATGTAAGGAACACCCGCACTTCCCTAAAGTGCCGATAATTGATATTCCCAATTATTCGTTACAGTAATGATAACTTACCGATCTAAACCAGTTATTCGGAACAACGTTTTTGCACGGTTATGACTCAATACAGGTTATGACTAAAAATAAATCATAACCGGTACATTTATTAGAATGACCGGTTATTGATCATAACGGGTTAGCTTTTTCATTTTTAATTTCTTTTCATATTAACTATAAAAAGTGATTATATATTGTATTATTTTTATAAACTCAGACGCCACTGGCCACGTAGATTTCTTTGAAAAATTTAAATGCCGTCAGCCAGGGGCGGCGAGCCTCTTGAACGTTCACTTTAACCGTTTGTAGTATTGAACTATAATATCATCATTTGCTGTCTTTTTTTTGTATCGTCATTTATTTTCAATCGTTTAATTATATTTTTTTTTAATTTATTACATCTTTTATTGTTGTATATTATGTATTTGTGTGTGCATAAACTTTGCAAGCTTTATAAACAGGAGGGAAGCACAATAATGGTGAGTTCGATTCCCGTTAGCTGCTGGCTCCTCGGCCTTCCACGAGAACCTGCAATTAGCTGTGATTTGGAAGGGGCGCCCGTTAATTTTCGACACACCCTGTACACAACTAAGAAGATTTCTTCCCGTAAGCGGTTTCCGTGAACCTCCCCTACTCCTCTGGGCTAAGCTGTAGGCCTTTTTCCACCTATCCTGTTGCGGGTCGACGAAAAAGCTCGTTTGGCCCGTAACAACCTGTGATGTACAATGAGTGTATTGTTTCATAAATACGTGGTATGCAGTTATCTTTAAAAATAAAAGTAAATAATATACAAACTCTTTAAATAAAACACATGGAGAATTCTAATTAGTAGCTTTATTATCAGATAAATCTGATGTTTATTTAAGTGAGTTGGTTTTAACATTTTTTTTGTGTTGGTAATAAACTTGCCTAATCAAAACCATATCTGTGGGGTAAATTTAACTTGCTGTTATGTTTTTACTGGCTATTAAAACCCCTTTTACTTGCTCTTACATTTTATACGTAACCTTTTATACATGCAAATGAAACGATCGATTTCGTGAAACATTTAGTTTTCCTTAGAAACAGATATACATTAACTATAACCGGAATGGCCTTTTTAAAATAGAATACCATAATAATCATGAATATGTAATTCTGAACTTATACTATTATTTCAAAGTTTCTAAAATGGCCAGTCTATTATTCTATTTTGAATTTCATATTATTATTGATATTAAGTAAACTCATTGTGGGTAATGCATATCTGATTTTTAGACGATCGTTGTAGAGAGGTCAGCGCGTTAGACATCTACGCTGAAGGTCTAGGGTTCAACTCCCAGTACCCCAACATCGGATATGTAACAGCCGTTCTCATCGCAAGGCAATAGCACATCAGCGAGGTATTCTGCCTAATAAATCTTCTCTGAAGTAGAAGAGTTTGGACTTCCCATGTTCGGAATCCACGTTAAGCTGTAGGTCTCCTATGTATGAATTACTTTAAAACGCGCAACTCAGGCATAGAAAAAAGATCGCTACGCCTCGTAAAAGATGAGGCACTCAAAGATGAAGATTTAATTTCTAAGTAATACAAAGTATATCTGGAACAAGAAATAACACTGACAAAAGAAAATCAAACTATGGAGGTGATTAGAAGAATAAGGATGAGCTGGGTTGCATTTGGGAGACTGAGCTACATTTTAAAAAATAAAGTATTCTCCCAACATATGAAAACCAAAGTATACAATATGTGCATTTTACCCTTCCTGGCATATGGGGTCCAGACGTGGACATTTACAAAAAACAACGTTGATGAAATAGCCAAAACCAGAGAGCTATGGAACGAGCAATACTCGGAATAAGTCTTAAAGACCGACGAACCAACGAATACGTGAGGAAAAAAACAAAAGTCAATGACGTCATCCACAGAATGGTCCGCCTCAAATGGAAATGGGCGGGACACAATGAAAGATACCCAGACAGTAGATGGAACAGCACAATCAATAAATGGAGGTCCTGGTACGGGAAAAGAAATCCCGGAAGACCACGGTTGCGCTGGGTTGACGATATTAAAAGAATAGGAGGTTTAGGATGTATGCGAACAGCGCGAAATAGAATCCAATGGAAATCTTTAGAGGAGGCCTATGTCCAAAGTTGGAATATTGAATGCTAAACAAAGAGAGAGAGAAAGAAAAAGAGAGGCAGAATAAAAATATATATATAAAGGATTTGTACAGTTGACTCTGTCTTCCTTCTCTCAACCTGCCTCTCCACTCTTTTGTATTGTTCCATCCCCCCCTTGAAGCCCTCGATTTTCCATTGCTTCGTCTACTTCGTTACGCCATGATCTCCTTGGCCTTCCTCTTTTTGGTCTTCCCATACGACTCCATTCTGTCATCTCTTTTATCCATCTATGTTCTTCCGCCCTTCTAACGTATCCGTGCCATAACAACCGTTTTTCTTTTATATATGTGTTGTCATCTTTTTCCCTTCCCATTCTTCTCCGTATCTCCTCGTTCGATACTCTATCCATTCTGGTTAGCCTGCAGCATCTCCTCCAAAACTCCATTTTCGTTGCTGATATCTGTCCCTTGTTTTTCTTGTTGGTAACCCATACTTCTGCCCCGTAGGTCATTATACTCTGTACTATTGTACCTACTGTATATCCGGCATTTGATGTTCTTAGTTATATCTATGTCCCATAAGATTGAGTTAAGTTACCTTATACATGTTCTAGTTAGCGCCAGTCTGCTTTTAATTTCTTCCTATGACGTTGCGTCTTTTGTCACCGTAAAAGTACTTAAATTTGCCTGTTTTCTTCTATTTCTAGATCTTTTATATTTTCTTCTACTGTCGCTAGGTATTCTGTTGTTCCAAAGATAATTCCTAATCCGACTTTGGTATACTCTTCTTTCAGTTTTCGCACCATGTAACTCAGATCTTCCTCATCTTGTGCTATCACCACTTGGTCGTCTGCGAAACTTAATGTGTAAATATGTTCGTCTCTGACCGGTACTCTCATCCCTTTGCATTTCCTTTTCCAGTTACCGAGCGCATGTTTTATAAATATTTTAAATAGTGTGGGTGACGTGGAGTCAGTCCTTTGGTTGTCTCAAAGTTGTTCGTAAGTTTTTTACTGCGTTGATCAGTTTTTGGGGTATTTCGATTTTTGACATGGCCTTCCATAGTTCTTTTCGTGGTACGGTATCATATGCTTTTCGTAAATCAATGAATGCCATGTGTATTGGTCTGTTTTTTGCCTTCTTTTTCCCTTTTCAATTGGCAAGAGAAGATAAGGCAGACCAGCAGAAACGTGGAAGAGAAGCGATACTAAAGAATTAGCCTCCTGTCCGGAATACTTGCAAAGAGGCCTCACAGATCCTATTCCATTGTACGTAGTTAACAGGCCATTGGCCTGTATATAGAAGAAGAAGGGAAGAAGGGAAGAAGCATAAGTAAGACTGTGCGTGACGAACTTTGTACAAGTCTTCCCTGTCTCAAATCTGACTGTACAATTTGTTGAATCGTCTCCTTATTGAGGTTCAACTCATCTTTCATCGTTCGGAGGGTCATTCGGCGAATCTGCTTTTCAACAGATCGACGTACGTCCGGTTCTAGCGTTATCTTACAACATAACATAACATACTCATGCTAATCTTTAAAATGTTTAAACCATTCAAACATACTAGTACGAGTGAAGGTGGTATCACTATACACAATTTTCAACATTTCATAAATTTGTGTTTTCTCGTTTTCTCTAATTTACAGCAAAACTTAATAATTACTCGTTGCGCCATAATGACTAATAAAAATGCGATGTACGCGTTAGCGTCCTGCGCAAAAACTAACAACTGCTCAATCTTCGCTTAATCACCCTCCATTGTTAAACTGTTCCTTATTTTAATCTTTCTGTACAGGTTCTAATTTTTGAAAAGGAACAATACTAACTACAACACAAACAAATATGCAAAACTAGTCTTTCTTCTACACTACAAAAAGCAACTTTCCAAAATGTAAATCTTGCAATTTTTGTATTCAACGAAGTGTCAAAATAAAATATGTTTTTCTATTTCGGTTTTATAAAGCCGTTCTAAGCGCACTGTTTTAGCTTAAAAACAGTACGTTAAGGAGGCCTATAATCGTACTGTTTTTAGTTTGTTTTTTTACGATGTTGGTAGTTCGATTTGAATTTGAAATGTCAGTTTCAGCCACCTGTCAGTGCTGCCATAAGTGTTTATAAAAACTCCCTAGTAATC
>JABXWE010015375.1:0-19111 GCA_014611495.1 Limonius californicus
CTTGGAGGATGTTATGCGAGTAGCATTGTTGCATATCATCTACATCTTTTATATACTTTATATGTTCTGAAAATTGTTTTTTATATTTAGAATGTACATAGTAAATTTATAACATATATTGTGATTATTTAAATGAATGTTTGGAATATCAATATCATGGTGTGCCTCCATAAATTGAACTTTATACTGGCTGTTCAAAAACGGGTGTAAAAATAAATTATTTTTATTGATATGCACAATGCACAAAATATATCTCAGTGGATTATAGCAGAATTGGCTTGAGCAACTTACATATGTTAGCCCCTAAACTAAATCGGCAATTTTTCTAGGAAGTAAAGAAAACTTTTTAATTAAGCTATGTAGTTTATGGGATTCAAACGGTGGACGCTTGAATAATTCGTATTGTAAACCACTAACCTATGCAGGCTCAACTTGTGCAATATGTTCAAGAGGGGCCTTGAAGTTGAGGGAAACACAACTTCTTTATAAAATGCAATATCGGCTAATAGGGGAAATTTAGAGCATTTTAAGTTGTAGAAAATAGTTGTATTTTTATATATAGTTTGGCTTTTCCACTACTACTTTCGCTACGATACATATTGTTTTGAGTTGGATCTTTAAGCTGTTGCATTAGTTATGTGCCTCATAAAACTTTACTACCACACTTTCAATAATCCTTAAATTTCCGATCTTTTCTGAAACCGAAATTGTTAATGCAATCTTTTGAATTACATTCTTGTGTTGACGATGTATTTACTTTTATAAAATATCTTATAACTTACTAAACACTTTGTAACGCCTAGTTGGCAACAATAATACTACTGACTACTAAGTGCAATCAAAAAAACTACCGGTAAGTTCCAGGTGTCGAGAGTAAGGGTCGACCAGCTCAAGTCGAAGAAGGGGGGATTAAATAAAAAGCCTAGGCGCCACCTGTTTTGAAAATAAACCTTAGACCTCGACGATGTCACGATGGATAAAACAGGAACCTCCCTGGAATCTAACTTACCTTTAACGATTGCTAACTTAGAAAAACTATGGGGAAAGAAAGACACAATCAAACAAGAAAGTCCGGACAATTAAACATTTAATGCACAGCAAACGACAACAAGATCAACATACTGGAAGATTAACAACAGCGTAACACACAAAATTATTAACAGAGAACAGTATTTAAATAAATCGACAGATAATTTACGGGACGCAATAAAGCGAAAGAACAAATTCAAGATATACTAATAATCAAAGTACAAAACCTATACAACGCGACTAAATTATCAAGTATTCGAAGTCGACGAGATCTCGTTACTCAATACCTATATTCAAACATAATAGATCTAACAATGTAATACAATCAAATGTTTTACCTTTCGCAATATTGTCCAAAATTTAAATTATAACAAAAAAGGTTTGAATACAATTTCTAAATTGAAATATGAAAAGTACAGATTTAAATTACAACAACAGTCTGACAACAATTTCCAAATTAAACATGAGAAGTATGGATTTATTGAACGCACCTGGTATAAGTTCAAAAATTCAAATTGTTATTAGCACGGAACATTATCATCAAGCGCACATACCCGTGGAAACATATTGTTGATATCGATGCTTCGAACTTCGCTGCTCTCTGCGATAAACCAGTCCATTGAACGTTCGCCAGGTCTCATCTGCTTTATATTAAAGATGACCATGAATGCAAAATAAATCCAAATTCAATGTTCAAAACTCGAGCGGGAGCAACTTCCAAACGGTAGCAAGTCCATACGGGAAAAGACGCCTAAATACATTCAAGGAAAATTGCAATAACAAACAACCAAAAGCTTAAATTCCATTCTTACCGAACGATGACATTTTCGGCGATAAGGGAACCTCTAGGTCAATGGCACAATCAAATTGGGCAAAAACCCTAGGAAAATTAACTCTTATAACCGTCCTAGCGTTCCTCCAAAGAGGGCAAACAATCCCAAGGAACGACGGCATAAGGAAAAATTCCTCTAACAACTACGGTCTTAAATTGGGAGATCCATCCCTAGCTTACAAAAGCTAACTATAGAACCGAAGCTACGTGCACTACCCCGAGGATTTCTCAACTAACTTCCCCGATCCGCATAGCATACATCCAACAAGTAAAAGTTAAACGAATCCGAGTCGAAAAGTTACGAGTTCGAAATTCAAATAAGCCCAAAAATATTCAAAATATATGCAACCCAAATTGCGAAAATGAAAATCTAATGCAAAATAATGAGGCGTACAAAATCGGAACGTTACAACTTTATTTTTGACAAAAAGAATATTTTTGGTTGTAAGAACAATTCTATCAGAACTACTGTTGTGTGTATAACACCCATTTAAGATTTTCAAAGATCATTACGAATCTTGAACATAGAAATTTATTTTGGCGGGAGAATATATAGAATTTCGGTTATTTTACAAATAAAATCACTGATTGAATCAAAACTCAATTAAAATTACAACTATTTTCAAAAAAATTAATTAGACAACTTCATTAGAAAACTTAATTTTAAAAATAGTAATTGTGTTAAGCAATAGTGTTAAATATTAGTGTTAAACAAACAAATGCAAATTGTTTTAGTTTTACTTAGCAATTTTAATTATACTCCAGTAACATCTAGTAATGTAGAGCACAGTTCAAACAGATATTTTTCAAGAACAGGCAACACTTAAAAACAGAAAATATTACAAGGCACATTACAATACTTATTGATAATTTTATTTGTCTTAAAAAGAGCGTTCGAACGGCTCCAATTAAATGATTAAATAAAGATATTATCCGACATTTTAATTTGACGCAATAAATGTAATAAAAGATATATACAGGCTGTCTCATTTCGGAGGGCCAAATTGAAATATCTCTCTTATTATAGAATATATCGGAAATTCGTTTTAATAAAAAATGTCACATTTTTCACGCACTACAATATGGTTAAAACAAAATTCCGAACCACAGCCTACTTTTCGAAATATTTTCGAAAAATATGAAAGTGGGGAAAACTTCGAGGCTTTGTAACTTTTTTATTTTTAAAAATACAAAAAAACGTTTTGAACGAAAGTTGATGGCAAAACATTGCTCTTTCGAAATATCAAGGAAAAAGTGGTGTAAAGTTAACATTTTCAGCTGTACTCTCTTGAACCGCCCGAAAAAATAGATAGAATCAAGTAGGCCATGCCACTCCTAAATAGCCCCTGAATTGCCTTTATAAAAAATACCATACACAATAAACATATTTTAGACAAGTCTGTAAATTTTTTCAATTTTATAAAATAAGTATCAGAATATTTGTACTAGTAATCTAAAGAAATCAAGTAGCCATTGAAACAAATGTTTAGCAAAAAAATGTGTCAGACAAAGAATACTCTGGACTCGTTCACTTTAAAGTTATTTAAAAATTGTGACAATGTGACTTGCCAAGCTATTCTTCTGTACTCTTTATTTTATTTACAAAATTCTCTTATGCTGTGGAAAATAAATAATACTCGCAAGGTAAAATGGAAGTTTAATTAGTAACAAACATCAAAATTCGGTAAAAAAATAATTATAACAGATGTTCAAAATGTCCTCCGTGGTTCCTTATACACAGTCGGGCTCTGGAGTAAACACCTTTATTTGCATTTTCGATCATCTGTGGTCTAATTGCTTCACAGGCTTCCCTGATTCTTTGTTTGAGGTCGTCAACATTTTGCGGAGTATCTGAATAGACTTTATCTTTAATGTAACCCCATATGAAAAAATCCAATGGGGTAATATCCGGAGACCGAGCTGGCCACGATTGGTCCATGGGTTCCTATCCACTTTTGGGGATAGTTTTCATTCAAGTAATTTCTACTAATTAAAGCATTATGGGCAGGAGCACCATCTTGTTGAAAATATTTAAAGTTTAACCTATCTTCTAACGGCAATTCTTCGATATATTCAAACAAGTTATTCTGTAGAAAGGTAAGGTATCTTGCTGCAGTTAATTTATAATTATAAAAATAAGGTCCAATTAGTTTGGATCCCAATACACCCAACCAAACTTTTACTGAAAACCGTTCCTGAAAAGCTGTTTCTTTATGCCAAGAAGGATTTCTATTGTGCCATTTATAGTGAATGTTTCTATTAAAAAATCCATTATTTGAAAAATTGGCTTCATCTGACCACAAAATCTTACTAGAAAAAGATGGATCGTTCCTCTTCTTGTTCAAGATCCACCTACAAAATCGTAAGCGCCTTGGTTTGTCATCTTCTCTTAAATGTTGGACTTTTCTTAATCTGTAACACCTGTATCTATGTTTTTTTAATATTCTTCTTGCACTGTCTTTACGAACGTTACAAAACCTCTCTATTTCCCTTAAAGAGACATCTTGATCGTTATTGGTTTTATTATTAACGTAATTTAAAACTCTGTTTTGTGCTCTTACACTGTCCACAACTTTTTTGCTTCGTACAGCACTTTTTTTAAAAGAACCATAATTGTTAAGATTATGTGCTAATTTTACGAAAGTTCTTTTATTGGGATGCGGTCCATTTGGATATCTACGTTGATATTCCAGCAAAGCTAATCTTGCATTAAAATTACACTGGCTATAAACTACAAACATGTTAAATATTTCTACATTAGAAAACATTGTTATTAATCAAAGTCAACAGAAAACCCATATAACACAAAAACACGAAAAATCTAATTTATAATTACTTTACACCAACTCGAACAAAGATAACTTATCTGACATTTAAGCTAAACATTTGTTTCAATGGCTACTTGATTTCTTTAGATTACTAGTACAAATATTCTGATACTTATTTTATAAAATTGCAAAAATTTACAGACTTATCTAAAATATGTTTATTGTGTATGGTATTTTTTATAAAGGCAATTCAGGGGCTATTTAGGAGTGGCATGGCCTACTTGATTCTATCTATTTTTTCGGGCGGTTCAAGATAGTACAGCTGAAAATGTTAACTTTACACCACTTTTTCCTTGATATTTCGAAAGAGCAATGTTTTGCCATCAACTTCCGTTCAAAACGTTTTTTTGTATTTTTAAAAATAAAAAAGTTACAAAGCCTCGAAGTTTTCCCCAATTTCAATTTTTCGAAAATATTTCGCAAAGTAGGCTGTGGTTCGGAATTTTGTTTTAACCATATTGTAGTGCGTGAAAAATGTGACATTTTTTATTAAAACGAATTTCCGATATATTCTGTAATAAGAGAGATATTTCAATTTGGCGCTCCGAAATGAGACAGCCTGTATATATTTTGTAGGTAATATCAGTAGCTCGATATAAGCTGTTTTATGTATAATTACGTTTAATCGATTAAGTATAGTATTCGCAAAAATTATACTAATCTATCCCTTTGGTATTCACAAAGTTTGTCTTTTATAATGATTAATTTTTCCTCAAGTGCAAATAAATTAATTGTAGGAATGTTTTAACACTCCTCCATATGCTTGCAAATTAAAAATAGACTAAATTAACCTCATAAAAAATTTTGTTGTCGACTATTTCATTAAACAATTTCTCTGTTCATTTAATCAGTCTATTGTATACTACAAAACAATCGTAGTGCTTTGTTGGTTGCCTACATAAAACTAGGTTGTATGTTAGAAAAACGTTGCAATACAACTAGATCCTAACAAAAACATTTTTTTTAATTTAATTGTAGTATTCTCCTAAACTTACAGAATTTACTTTATTGTCAGCTTCCAATCCCCAATTTATTTTATAAAAATCCTGTAAATTACTATAATTATGATATTATGCCTGAAGCATGTTTGGAATAAAGAGTATGTACCTTTAGCTTCCATATTTCAAATTTCATAAAAACGTTGAAAAGTTAGGTATAACAATTTATTTATAATAATACATTTACGAAATACAAACAAGAATAATTGTCTCAATTCGTTTGTTGCTATAGTTGGTTATTCTTTTTTCACATAGCAGGATACTGGATACTGCAGATTTTATACATGCAACTGAGCGATTTTTTAATGGAATGTCTAGACCTATACCCTCTGCAATGGTTGGCTTACAATTAGATGGCAATTGACCTTGTGGCATATCTTTTGCAAAAGCTGTTGTTAATGAACTTTTGGCATGTGTAGACCATCGTACTCGTTGACTGGATGTAGTTACAAATAATAAACATACTTATAACAGTTTAAGAAATATGGCAAAATGAGCATGAAGCTAAAACTAGCCATTTTGAAAACGTTCTAAATTTTAGACTTTTCAAGTCGATCCACATAAATATAGGATGTCCCAATTAAAACAGTCTGGCCTGAATAACAAATATTCAAATTTAAAAAAATCAGCAAGACGATCAACAATACTTGGAAGTAGGACATCTTTTAACATGTAATTCATCTATACTACATTATATGTATTTCTTTTGACTTTAGAGGATGGTAATGAACGAAGAATAAAATTGAGAGCTTTAATTGGCGAAAAAGTCCTCTAGGGAGGATTACTTCTGTGATGGATGATGGTGTCGTTGTCGGAGATAGCGGACATACTGGTGGTATTTGTGGTGACAATACCTGTACTTCATTTTTTATCGATTCGCATTCTAATCGATTCATAATGACATAAGGAACGAGTTTATTTCTATTTATTAACCCTGCATCGCTAAGGAGACTTGTTTTTCCATGAATGGTAAGGTGGGGTTTAATATACTCCAATTTTATTTTTCTATATATTTTTTCAAAGCATTATTAAAAAAATACTGTTTTTAAGTAAATCGATCTACTATTATAAAACATAAGATTTATTATTTAACTTAAAGACTAATTACAAGTGAGTCAGCTTAAAATAAGTGAAGCATATGAAATTGCACACATTATAAACAGACATATTCTTCTACATAAATACGTAATTAAAGCAGAAACTACGAATTTTTCCAGTTGCTCATATTGGTCTTCATTAAAACAGGTGTCACAAATGAGGTTCGCATGTTCCATGCAAATAAAATTTTCACAAGCTGAACATTGTTTAGATGATTTTCTATCCTTTGTTCTCGGACATATGTTACACCTTCTTGAAATGTTACTCTTCTTAGGACTTGAACCTTCCCCAGATGCAAATGTTTCAGAAATTTTTTGACGAATAAGCCTTGGTACATGCGGGTTATCTTTTCTAACTTCGAGAATGCCTGATACCAGTGCCAATCCCAATTGTTTTATATCTTTTTAAATTTGTGTCAGTGTTCAACTTGTATACAATCATCCAATTGGTTCCTGCTGTATTTAATAAAGAATAAAATACAGTAAGCGGCCATCTATTGCTGTTCCTTCACACATTATATGTAGCTGAGAGCTAATCCACTGTATCAACGGCACATTTGGTGGAATTATAAATAGTGATAATTTCTGGCTTAGCAGCCTCCCCTGTATCTTCGTCTATTTTGTCATCATGATAAAGGGTTGATATCATACAAACGTTTTTTCCTACCTTCGGTACGTATGACATAACAGTAACATCCTTTTGAAACTTGAAAATTGTACTTTTTACAGGACGAGGACGACCTTTAGTAGTAGATATTTCAAGAGGAAGTTCCCTTTTGTTGGTTTTTATTGTAGCAACGGATGTTAGCTGGTGTTCTTTTAATAATCTCATAACTAGCGGATAACTTGTAAACTATCTATCGAAGGTCACATTTCTTCTTGTACCTGATAGTGGTATAATTTGTCGGATAACAACGTCTTCAGTGTTGTTACTTATTGAATAGGGGCCATCAGGCTGTTTTCCTGCGTAAATTTCCATGTTGAGTACGTAATACAGCTTGGCATCCACAAGAGCAGAAATTTGAATACTATACTTTGCAGGCTTGTTTGGGATGTATTGCTTAAACCCACAACGTCCACGAAAAGCTTCGAGCTTTTCATCAATAGTTACGTATTCCCTGGGTATAAAATGGCTTTGGCAATGTTCAACGAATCGTTCGAATATGGCTCTAATTGGCGCCAGTTTTTCTAAGGTACGCCTTTCTTGTCTACTATCTGCATCAAAGCAAAGACAAGACAGGAGAAACGTAAACCTTTTCAAATGCATTGTAGATGGACATATATCGACTCCTGTACCATCTGTATTCCAGATATCTTATAAATTCTGCCTATTGGACCTAAAAAGACCCGCTAAATAAAGCAAACAATTACGGCTTTCAGCTCTAATAGAGTCGTCGTTTTTACAAACATATTTTGAGGAATTGTATTTCGTAGACTGTGAAGTTATCCGTTGATTTGTGTATCTGACAATATCATTTAGCATAACTTCATCAAAAAAAAAAGGTTCCAACAATCTGTTATAGTTTTTGCTACTTTTGCCACCCATTTGACTCCTGGTAAATGTGTTACAATGTTTACAGATCTTGTACGCGCATTGGTTGGGTAAGGATGCTTTTTCCATCGAGTTGTTTTATCTTTAGCAATATAACAAGGCGATTTACGTGTTTTTATGGCAACTTGATCATCGTCGCTTTCTTCGTCATCTTCTTCTTCTTCATTCTTTTCTGCTTCCTCCTGATCTTCTTTTTCAGTGGCAGAATCTTCGGAACGTTCACTCACGTAATCAGAGGGCTCATTTTCAGATTCTATGCCAAAACTTATTTCTACTCCATCTACTTCCTCCCATAATATCTGCAATTTTGTCTGTTCTGCCTCGTACGACATTCTAAAGGCTAGAAAGTTTAAAATTTTGTTTATCTGAGGTAAAAACATAAATGCAAATTAATAATCACCTTTCTATAAATTATTACTTAGATGGTAAGGTGGGGTATTGCAGAATATACCCCAAACAACTTTGAATACTTATAATTGTACACAACCACACTCTAACGCTGATATCACATCACTGATCCTTTCCAGAATGTTTAACTTGAAGGTACTGACAGCGACGCATAGCAGTATGTAAAGTTGCATAAATTACAGAATTAAACATTTACCATGGGCTATATCATACCCCACCTTACCGATGCAGGGTCAAGCTAATTTGGACACCTTTTTTGAGACATTTTTTTGACACTTCTACGGTGCCTTCTTTTAGCCATTACGATATGTAGTTACCTAGCAAAGACAAGAAAAAATTATCCTTTCACGTTTAGATTCAATAAAATGTAAATTAAAACAATTTTGTGGGTTTCCCCTAGCCCTTAAGTACATTTGCACTCCAAGTTGGTATTCATAACAATGCTGACAAAGCATAATTATATATTATTGTCTATTACACCAAATATACTTCTTAATAACGAAACCAACAAAACTTTTAAAATGGCAGTAATTCTAAAAAGAACACTTTCTTTATTTTAAAAAATCAACGTACGTTATGTGCAATTTTCGGAGAGGTACAGACTTAAAACCGTAACTAGCAACAATGGTGCAACAACTGCAAAACTTAAAAACAGTTAATGATATGGAAACAACATAAGTGTACTTGGAATATTATTTACTTGCCTAATTAAAACACAAAATAAACGATGCACGTTCTTATGCGTCATGTACCACAATGATGGGGAAACACATGTCAGTATTCCCGTTATCAAATGTCTGCACTTTCGCGTCAATAATGTAACGGATATATCTAAGAAATGAAAAGGCGTAGAGAACGTTAGGTATCTAGTTTGATACAAAAGAGCTTTGTGACGTTCACTGTTTCTTCTGTATTTCTACGAGTACATTAGAATATTAGTTTATATGTTACACCTATGGCTGTAACTGATAAGCAGCCCCTTGTCCTTATCGCCGGGATCACCAGCGAAACAGCTACCCTTATATAAAATGATTGGATTTATTAATTACTAAGACTATGACAACTTATTCTAAAACATTGTACTAAACTACTTACAATAATACAGACAGGCACAGCGCCATTGCTAGGTTTGTTATTGGGAACACTCTCTTTTATCAAACACCCACCAACAACTGCCAACTATTCATTATCTACTCTTCGCTAATTCAATTTTAAGTGTCCTTTTATAAATTCCCTTTTGCACCCATAAGCAATGACCTGGTTATTAGTCAATTTCTCTTATCAAGCGTATTACTTATTCTACATTGCCTAATTTAATATTCTAATGTACTTTGAATTTGCTGAGTAAAATGGCGTCACTACTTGCAACATAAATGTGTATGCAAGTAATTGAAATCACATTACAACAGGTATGAAGCAGTAATAATTTAATTTAGAATTTTGGATATTGGGTTCGTAACACTATATCTACTTATAAAATAAATAATTAAACTTTGAATGCTGTGTACATATGTTAGAAACTGAAATGTAGTGTATAAAAAGGTTTCATTGTTCCATACTAAATTCTGGTGTAGACGAATCTGTGTGGCGATTCGTTATATACATTAGTAGTACTAAACTTACGCCTTCATTTAATTGCTAGAGTATACAATAATAAATAAATATACTGTTAGCAACAGCTACATGTTTTTAAAATTAATTGCCCTCGTATGTTAATTTTGAACTTTTCTGAAATACCAAAAGTGCCGTAAATGCCCCATGGTATCTCAATTTTAGTGTGAAAAGAGATTTGTGGCGTTCTATTCTTTTACCCCTACTGGAATAGCTGCATTTAGATATTACAGTTACAAAATAATTAATTATACTACAAAAAGCCTCTGCATCTAATTACAAATTTTGTAATCTGTTGTGAAATTTTCCGTTACTCTTAAGTGCTAAGATATCACAAGCGCCTTAAACGCTCTACGCTATCTACATTTTAGCGTAAAAGGAGCTTTATGTAACTGCGGTTATTTCTACTGCATACTACCAGGGAGAATCAAAAAGTGTCATCAAATTTTAGGCTTACAGTGAAAATTTGGAGAAACTATTAAAAGTAATTGAGGTATGGAGTAGTTTAAAAATGTATTAAAAGTAACTATATCACCCTGTAATATCGAAAACGATGACATAATTAAACTATTAGAGCTATATGTAGACGCAATTGTAGTTATTTCAACTACATAGTTTAACAGATAATCAAAAATTGCCATAAAGCTATGGACTATCTAGAGAAACTATTGAAACTAGTATTAAATGAGGTATAGAGTAGCTTAGAAAATTATTCTGATATTTAAAATGATACAAACACCATGGATGCAATTACGTGTGTACCTATATGCAGCAATCAAATGCAATTAGTTTTGAATAGATTGTTAGATAGATAGAAGTAATGAGTCGTTGTTGTTTGTATCAGAAACATGCAAAATTTAGTTATACATAGTATCACAGTATCTACTAATATGCAAACAGGATTAAAAAATACAATCAGTGCAACAAATCGCCAAAATTGAGATACCAAACGGCACTTCTAGTATCTCAGAGAAGTGCAAAATTAATGTAGTTTATGTTAAGTTTATGTAATCAAGTTGTAATAGCCAAAATCATATGTATATTATTAAAGCAGCAATTATGTACATATTTAGAAGGCAAATATCAAGGCAATTATTATTCTCTATAGATTCAGGTAGAAGCACAAAATCGTTATAAGGCGTAAATACAGTAATACAGTAGAGCCTATGAGGCCATTTTTATAACTGGGAATAATGGAAAATTCCAGAGTAGATTATAAAATTTGTAAGTATATGCAGAGACTGTTAAAATAGAATTAATTATTGTATAAGGATCACAACTGAATGCAACGGTTCCAGCAGAAATACATAAAGACTATAGAACGCCATAAAATTCCTTTTACAGTAAAATCTAGATGCCGTAGACCGTTTATGGCGCTTGTGCTATTGTAGGACTTAGAGTAACGCCAAATTTTATAACACGTTATACAATTTGTAAGTAGATGCAGAGGCTTTTTGTAGTACAATTAATTACTTTGTAAATGTAATAACTAAATGCAGCTATTCCAGCAGGGGTAACAAAATAGAACTCCATAAAGCTCCTTTCACACTAAAATTTAGTTACCGTAGAGTGTTTATGACGCTTCTGATATCTGAGAGTAATGGAAAATTCCAGAATAGATTATAAAATAAGTATAAGTCTTGAAATATTTGTTAATAAACCCTTGGCTGAAGTTTTGTAAGGAAATAGTCTTCAGATTTCTTATATCCGATTTTTATTGCAAAATCTTTGGATTATTATAGGTTGAGCGCCATTTAAACCCTAACTTTTTAATAATTTGAGTCGGGACGTTCCCCCGCTGTTAAAATCAAAATCGTCTTTTAACTTCTGTAACAACGCCGTGATTGTTATTCGTTCATTGTTGGTTTTATGAAAATTATAGATAACATGTCGAATGTCATACGTTTCGAAATCTTTTAGGTTTGTCATGGGAGATTTCCTCTGTCGCTTACGTTGTGGGGATTTGGTGAAATACGTTGGAATTTTTTTGATTTACACCGTTTTGATCGTCTTTTGTATTTTCTGTTTGTTCGCCTTCTTTCAAAATGCAATAAATATAAGTTGTAAAAACACCCGTTGCATCCGATAAATCGTTTTTTAGATCCACCTTCGATGAATTGAAAATTGGAAATATCAACCTCTTTCTCAGCAGTTTTTCTTAAAAATGCATACTCTTTGACGTTTCCCGCCAGCTAACTTTGACACTGTTTATAGAATAATCCAAAATTTTATAAAAAAATGTAATTTCTACGAAACGTAACGTACAAATGCAGAACAATAACTAGTAATAGTTATATTATTTCTGCGCATCATGTTCACTTGTAATTACTTTGTCCGAACTGATGACTATTGTAATTACTCTGACAAGGAATGCAGATGACAATATTGAGAAAGAATATTATGTACCAAAAAAAGTACGAGGCGTGTCCGGAATCTAAGGTAGCAAAGACTTACAAATTTTGTAACAAACAAGATTTATTATAATACATATTAAACTACATCTACAAATATTTCCACATAAACGCTCTTAAGATCTAGACACTTATTCCAGCGTGGAACAAGGTTTTGTACACCCGTCTCAAAAAACGTCATGTCCAAAGACCGCATCCATTTCTTCGTAGCAGCAATCACTTCATCGTCGCTGTGAAACCTCTTGCCGCCCAAAAATCTCTTCAGCGGGCCAAACAACCAATAATCTGAGGGGGCTAAGTCCGGGCTGTGTGGTGGATGTTCCAACTCTTCGCACTTGAACGACTTAAGGACATTTCTCGTGTCTTTTGCTGTGTATGGTGTAGCGTTGTCGTGAAGAAATTTAACATCACCCGTTAATAAACCAGTTCTTTTACGCTTTATTGCAGCTTTCAAATTTTCCAGAGTTTCACAATAACGTGTAGCATTAACAGTTGCACCATATCGTATAAATCCGACAAGAAGTAATCCTTTGGCGTCCCAGAAAACGGTTGCTGAAAGATTTGGTCGAAACTTTTTTGTTCGAGGAGACGTTGTGTGTTTCCACACCATCGAATCAACTTTACTTTCAGGTGTAGTATGGTGAACGCATGTTTCGTCACCTGTAATAATATCCATTAAAACGTCCGGATTTTCCTTGTAAAGGATAAGCTTTTGGAGGCAAATTCCCGTGCGGAGGTCTCGATGATGATCTGTTAAACATTTCGGAACCCAGCGCGCTGAATTTTTTTTGTAATCCAATTTTTGAGTCAAAATCTCGTGAATAACTGTTTTCGCTATTCCTAGTGTAACTGCCATATATGTATCCCACTTTAAGTCTGCGATCTGCCTGTAACAGTTCATTTACCCGATTAATGTTTCCAACTGTAACCGAAATTCGTGGTCTTCCAGATCTTTTTCATCGCGCCAATCCACCCTTACTTCATCAAATTTTTTAGATCATACCGAAACCTGTTTACGGGATACTACAGTACCATACGCAGATACCAATTCGTGCGAATTTTACACACTGGGATTCATTTTGCACGAGGAAACCGAATTACCTTGGGATTTTCGAATGGGCACGCATTAGTAAAAGGTGATACCATATTTACACTCATTTCCCAGCTATTTATTAATCAAACATGTTCAAAGTTTCACAGATTGGATTACAAACATGTATGAGGTTTATTTGATTGTAGGGTTTTGACAGACACAAAACAGAGCAGAGTGAAAAGCAATGGTACCTTAGATCCCGGCCACGCCTCGTACGAGCGTTACATGTACAATGTACATGCAAAATTTAATGTATTTACCTAACATTAAGTTTATGGACTTTAGTCTGTAGGCAACAAATGAATAAAATTTTAACGCACTTCTGCACCAAAATATACATCGTTGTTGCCCTTCCCTAAACAACAAATTGCGCGAAGTACAACTTTTTCTATTAGAACGACATTATTGTACTAACGGTCTTATACCCAACGGCACTGTCTCGATTTTTTCAAAATATTCGTTGGAAGAAAGATTTCCGTCAGGTGACTGGAGGGTGACCTGGCGGTGCCTTGTAACGAGAATATTTAATACAAACTGCTTGTTTCATTATTTCATTAGATCGTGACCGGGTTGTTATCAAACCGTGTCTTGACCTATAGTGTAAATCAGCCTTTAATGGAAACAAAAGAAATTACATTTAAAACTAAAACTTTCTAGGGATGTCTTTCCTACTACAGCCTTGGAACATTGATATTTCCGACGGATTTCAGTCGTTATTGTTTAGCAGTGGTATACGGTTGGGACGCGTATCATTACAGGATTTTTTTTAGTAAACATTTAACACATAATGATTTCTATATAAAGCTAATAATTTTTACAACTGTGATATTTTCGGAAATTATACATCCAATGTTGAAGAGTTCTTATGTAACATACCGTGTGTGAAAAGTGAAATTAAGCATTTGAATAAATTCGAGATGCTTAAGCTTAATACAATTCTAATGTGATATGACTAGATTCTCGAATGATTTCAAAGCGCGTATTTCCGTCAAAATGTTAATATTGAATATTTTCGTGATCACAATACATTCCCATACTGGGATTATGGGAAAGGTAAACATTGCTCACACCTCACAGCCTATTATTCAATCCATTGTCGCATGTAGACCTTGCCCATTGTATTCCACTCTCTTCTGTTTTATACAATTATAGTCAAGGCAATGGAAGGGATGATACTATCTGCAACGATTAGCAAAACGTCAGCATCAATCAATTCTCCTACGACGCGATCTAAGTCCGAAGAGATGACTTCACTCCACATACAGGGTATTTAAAGATACGTTCGGATATTTTACCCACTTATAGATCTCATCAATACAAACAAAAAAGTCGTAATAAACATGGATTCGAAAATCAACCGTTCTAGATATGGAGTTTTTTTAAGAAAACAAATATTGCTTGCATAATATTTATTTAAATCAAGCCACAATTATAATTATAAAAATGTATTAAGTTAATTGATCTTAACTTATTATAATCAAATTGTTGGTACCTAAATTAGATAATAATTATTGTTACTTCTTATAGCCTATTTTGTAAAAAACTGGTACTATTTTTGCAAGATTTGCGTGTAGATTAGTACTGTTGATTTGACATATTGCATAATTGCATTTTGCAATTCAAATCGTTACAAACATTTTTTATTTATTTAGTTAGTATATTTCCCTACTTCTTAGTATTGTCTTGAAATTCAAGCCTATAATGAATAATCCACAAGTATTATTGTTTGTATGTGAATTACAGTATTGTCATTTGGAAACAAAGTTTCAGACATAATGTTAAAATTCGTTTTGGTATACCGTTTAATAGGTCGATCACTAGTAAAAGTGTTAATTTACTTTTGCAAAAATACCATGTAAGAGTATGGTTGGAAATAAAAATTATATGACTATAAAATGAAAGGAAACTGGGAAACAAGGAATGATGGTAGCCTTGAAACATAGATTTACATGAAAACATAAAATTACTTCTGTTCATTTATTTATTTTGAGTGTTCCAAAAACATATTCAAAATACGTCATTTTACACTACAATCTAGCCCTGTACACTAGTAAATTCTTGCTTAAACTCCGAAACCAAGCACGACTTGCCCATCAACAGATAACATAATATAATATTTCTGGGAAATCGCACCAGCTAACCAATCAATAATAGCAGTATTTCTCCTCCTTGGATATTTGCTGTCAAGTGTAGCTTTAAAACGACTTGCGCGTGTCCCAGGATCGGAAACGCTATCGTAAATATCTTGAATAGCGTTTTGCCAAATAGTTCTGGTCGCTGAAAGGGAGGCTACTGGCGACTACGGATGCTCGTCCCTAAAACAAATATTGGACTTACAAATAGTATCATACATGTAGTACATATCTACGACAGAGACTTTTAATTATATTGAATGAATCGATTTTGAAAAACAGAAGATACTAAACTTACTTACACCAAAATTTTTAAAATTAGGACATGGCGTAAAAAGTATGAGTTGCATTGTACAATATATAATATATATATATATATATATATATATATATATATGTACGTATGAATGTATGTATGTATTGTATTACAACCAGTATTCATGAGCACCAGTATGACAACGGGCTGTGATTATATAATTAAATATACCTTAGCAGTTATGTATTTCCTGTACATAGAGTACATCAAATACATAAAGTACTATGGTAAGTATTGCGAATTTCTTCCAAAAAAAAGAAGATGTGTAAATATAGTTGTGTTTGTTAATCGAGGGTATGGTATAAAAGCAAAATATAATATAACACCATATCATTATGCATATTACATATGGGATTTTACATACTAGAAATGCAAAGGTAACTTATCGAACCTTAGTTTCCAGTATGTATAATCATATGTTTCTATATTACTACTACTCGTACTATATTAAGTTTCGATTTCCTAGCATGCCGATTAATATATATTTAATTAAAAAACCATTCTTTATAGAACGCGCTTCCGAAACTCAATAGAATAACAAGTAAAAATAAATACAAAATTCACTTACCTCTTTTGGAATATTATCCGGTACTACGAAGAGCTGCGTGGAGGGTTCTGAATTCTCATCTTCAGCTGCAGCAATGGCAATTGCCACTACGAGACACAAGCAAAATTTAATAGCTGCCATTTTCAATAGAATGTTCGAAGTTAGTCGCTGAACTGCAATTGTTGAAGCATCTGATGTGCGAGCTTTTATACTAAATGATAACGATCTGCCAATAATTATCAGTGAAATTTTCCAATGCGTTTTTCTAGAAAATGTAGGGCACTACAGATTTGTTGTGGACAACGTATACTGCATGAAGTAAGTGTAAATTTAGGAAATATTCTTTCTCATAAATTGTAAAATGGCAATAAAACTGTATAAATAAAAATATTAAGTCAACATTATCTATTGATAGAACCTGGCCTAAAATCTTATTACGGTCTTTCAAACACCAAATATCTGAAACATGTATATATTTATTGTATATATGTGTATATTTTCCTGTTTACCACGATTAAAGAGCTCTAAGCAAAACTAAATAAGTGCGTTTAAACGGGCAAATATTGTATAATTTTTAATTATTGTATTGAGTGGCTTGTGTTTTTATTTTACGATGAGTATACGTATCTGAGGTAATAAAAAATCTAAAAATGTTGGGGCATTTGTTTCTGAAAAACAGGTAATCCAAAAAATTTAGAATTCAAATACAGCGGTGGAATTATTGAATAGTTTTCACATATGAGTGATAATAATAAAAAAATTACGAAGTTACTTTCCCACCCTTTACCCAGCTAACTGGTGATAACAGGTATTAACCAATGTAACAAACTCGTTATAAACGTTGTTTAAAATTGCCTCCAGCCGCTTCCATACATTTTTAATTGTTTTAGAAACGATCGAGCAAACTTGTCTCATTCTATTTCCTAAATCAAGCTGATTTAGAAGTTCGGTACACTATTTCTTTAACTATCCCAAAGAAAAAAATCCAATCGAATGATACCGCAACTAATTCCAGGCCTTGGATCCACAGCTCCTCTTCCAATCCAAATTCCTCCAAACACATTATATAAGTATTTCTTAACAATACAACTGTAGTTAGCAGGGCCGCCATCACGTTGGTACCAAAACGTGTAGTACATTGAAGTCTACATCTCCCAACAATCCAGGTAAAATGATTTGTAAGAAATCCAAGTTACGTGGCCCAGTTAAAGTTTAATGGAAGAAATGCGGTTCAATGATGTGGTATCTACTATGCCGTAGCAAACATCTACAGACAAAAAAAATTGAAAATAATAATAGTGCGAGTTCTGGCTATTCATTTCAACATTGCACGAGAATTTTGCCCCATCACTAAACAATACATAATTAAAAAACAAAGGATTCAAAGAAGTTGAATTTGAAACTAATTACTACAGTTTAATATTTTCTGTGGGTCATTCTCAAGCAGCTCGTGTAACAAAGTAATATGATAGGCATGAAATAAAAGTAACATTCTACTAATACCCGCATTTGTGATTAGATCTCTTTGACTGGCAGGGATTCTCATTCACTACCTCTAACACTGTTAGTTCAATTTCCATGTTCGTTTTTGGATTACACCTTCTGGAATTAACAAATTTATCTTCGTTTCTTAAAGAAGATTCAGGGCGTCTAAATATTTTTTCAGGCGGTAGTCTTCTGGTTCGATTAGGTCTGACATATAAATGGCGGGCTGCATCTTGTTTTCTGCGGCATTCACCAGAAAGAAATAATAAATCTGTTTTCTCGTTATTGATAACATACAGCTTAAGATTTAAATAAATAGACATTTCGATTTAGTATTGTAATGAGTTTGCAACATTCGCCAACTTAATTAAATGAAAGAAAAATTGATTTTGATTGCCACGGCGTATGTAGAAAAGTGAGTCTCTTGGTTTTTAACAAATATCTCTTTAAACTTGTTCCAACGGGAATAACCAGGTGGCGTAATTTAATAACTCATTTTTTGAATTTGAATTTTATATATTTGATTATTTTCCCTAAGTATTGCAACGGATATAACTGACACTTTAATCTGTTGTTAGGCACTTGCCGTATTTTCTCAAGCATACTCATCTGATTTAGATGGCAACTGCTAATAGGAAATTATTTTTATCTTTCTTGATGATTTTCAGAAATTGTTCTAACAATTATACTATTTGATTTAGATTACAACTGCTAACAAGAATTTTTTTATAAAAATCTGTTTATAAATAAATAAATAATCTGTTTAGCGTGC
>JABXWE010015376.1:0-14918 GCA_014611495.1 Limonius californicus
ATATATATATATATATATATATATATATATATATATCCATAATACATTCATAATATTGGGTGATGCAGGACTTTTTACCACCATTGTGTACAGGGTTAGGCAAAAGTACGGAACCACGCAACTGCGATTTCGATAAAAAATTTTTACATGAAGGTTCTGATACGTGTATACAACGAAGGTATTAGCGGTTAAAAAAAACTTCTGGTTTAGCCGGAAATAATATCATTTTTTTAATTTAAAACAGTATACCCTGTAAATTTGTGAATATATGAATAGAACAGTTTTTTGTGAGATCAATGATATCAGGTTTGATGCTTTTCTTTTTAATAATTCTAGAGATATTGTACAAAATACTCAACTATAATGTTTGGTAATTTGTTTTATTACCTAGTAACATATGAGCACAAAACAGTGAAAAACAAACAAATTAAAAAACACAGGTAACATCACTTGAGAAGTATTAAAAATGACTACCATTTACTTCTTGGGAATAACCAAGTCTATCTCCAAATCCTTCAGTTACATTCATAAGGAATTTATCTTGTTTCATCAACAATTCTGATTCTCAATTAATTTAAATTATTTGATCGTTCAATACAAACTCTAGATTTTAAATGTCTCCAGATCAGGTCCGGTGAACGAGCGGGCTATTCAATAAAATCCACGTATTTGGAAATATTTGGTTTAAGAAACGGCGAACATTTGGAGCGTAAACCAGAACGGAACATCTCCCGTCCGGGTGAATCCAAAATTTTTTTCTTCAACAGCAGAAACAATTTGATTTTCTAAAAGTTCTAAATACTTTTGACCTGTTAATCGACCATAAACACAATACAAGACAAACCAAGCAAAATTTAACAATTTACCAAAACTGTTTACGCTTCTCACATTTTTTTGTTTTCACGAGCTGCTAGATAAAAATTACGAAATATTATAGTTCAACATCTGTAGAACTGTCAAAAATAAAGACGCCTTATATAGCTGAATTCGCAAAAAAATAGTTTTATCGATATATTTTTAAATATACAGGGTATTCAATTTAAAATAAAAAAGGTGATATAATTTACGGCTGAACTAGAAGTCCTTTTAAATTTTCGTTGTGTTCGCCATTATATCGGAACTTCATGTAGACAACTTTGTCCCAATCGCGGTTGCCGTACTACAGATATTTGTATTTCTCCGTACTTTTGCCCAACACTGTATAATATTACCAACAATTGTTTTCGACAATAAAGTGATAACACCTTGGAACACATGGTAATTATGAATAATATCATAACGGGTGTTGTAAAAGAGGTCCATGGTTCAATTTTCTTTAGGGTGAGGTACGTCGTAGTGTATTGATGCATATGCACAACCCCATTTTAAATATGAAATTGGTTATAATAAAATAAAATAATACAATTAAACAATTTATTGTAACGGATGCCGGAAGTATCTCTTAGTTTCAATAAAACATTTCAAAGTCTGTGTTAAACTGCTTCCAAAACATTTTTAAAAATGACAATCAATAAGAATCAACTGTATATTGTTATGCAAAATTGTGTGATCCGTTTCTACTGAAAAATGTATATTTTGTTATAAAATAATGGGGATTTAAGACACCTTTCTATTATTTTCCTAGTAACACTGGCAGTTTTCAGTTGTCGCTCTCAGCTCTTCTTCTTGGTAACGATTCCTGTCTCACGAAATAATTTTACAGGGCGATTTAGGTTTTGTTTGATTTGTTTATATTTAGTGGGGGGCATTTGGAAATCTGGTATGATTTTTTTCAACCGGTTTTGTATTAAATACCTGAACATTTGATTATTTTCGTTCTTTGCAAGATTATAAATGTAATAAATGTAACAGGGTATGAAAAGAGTTCGCATTAGTTATAAAAAAAAAACAGTTTTTTTTGTAGTTGTAGAGAAAAAACATTAAAATGGGAATATTTGACGGTTCATTGTCAAACAAAATTTGATAATTTTAGAAAACTGTTTTTTACGAAACATTATTTTTCAATATCTCTAGAATTATTAAAAATAAAGCCATCACACCTTACATCACTGAACTAGTAAAGAGTCCCATTAAGCGATTAAAAAATATACAGGGTATTCCATTTAAAATAAAAAAAATATATCATTTCAGGCTAAACCAGAAATCTTTTTAAACCACCATTGTATCCGCCATATATCGAAGTCTACGTAGAAAATTTGTAAGGACCGTGGTTACCTTATTAGAGATATTTGCTTTGTTCTATACTTTTGGCAAACCCTGTAAATTATTTGTAGAAAGAGACGAATATTAAGTTGTTCTAATAATATTATACAAATTAATGCAATCTAAGAAAATTGTGTTTTTATATATAATGTTTGTAGTTAAATAATTTTAATCCCAACCCTTTCACTGCTACGCATGTAGTCGTTAAAAGCATATAAAAACTTTAATGACAAAAAAGGTTAAACAAAAACGTAAGATGGGAAAACGGTCAGCGGCCGAAGGGTTACACAGGAGGAAGTACTTAATTTAAAACCGTGCATAGGAAAGAATTGCCCGGTCAAGGGTCCTGTATGTAAATGATGTGAGGTGTACAAAAAACCCCCCAACAAACTTCATCCCAGTATTTCGTAAATGTATTGTAGGTATAATATTACTCATGCAGTACTGTTGTGTAGGCTTACTCACTGCTAATTAGGGAACATTCTTATCACAAAATCTGATTGGCACTTTTTTGATTATTGTATTTTTAATTTGTCATGTGCTCAATATAAAAATGTTTCATAAATAAAATCAGAAAGTCTGATGTTTCTGTAAATGCAATAATATTATACAGAGTGTCCGAGATAGGAGATGTACAGTGGTGTGAAAAAGTTCTGCATCACACAAGAAAATAATTATTTCTTGAAGTTTAGCTACATTTTTGGCATGATTTACAAAAATTACTTTTAAATATTCGATTTTAATGACTATGTCAACAACTTATCTCTTAATTAGTTACTTAGAAATCCATACAAAACAATTAACGTAAGTTCTTTTCTAAAATCGATAATAAGTTATCCGCTCATTTTCAAATGGGATCATTAAAATGTATTTCACATGAAACGAAACTTAGAAGCATAATTAGGAGAAATACTTATTATGTTATGAGTATATAAATATATATACCTGCAGGTACTATGGATTATTCAGTTGCATTTTGCATGCCCTTAACAGTGGCAAAATGCCATCCGAAAAGAAACCGTTCAAATAATCGGATGAAAAACGAGATGAAATAATTTTTCATCATAAACAAGGCGCTTCCAGTCGTGAAATAGCTATGAAAGTGCAGTGCAATCAATCCACAGTTATTAGAGTAATCAAAAAATATTCTGTGACGGGAAAACTGAAGATAAACCCGCAGTGGCTGTCCAAAAAAAAACGTCAGTGAGAGACAACAGTGTATTGCGGAGGACGGGCTTGGCAGACAGAAGTCTTAATTCGACAGATTTAACCAAAATATGGTCGTAAGCTACTGGTGTAAGTGTATGAACTTCTACTGTAAGACGGAGACTTCTTAAATCTGGACTTAGGGGTTGTAAAGCCCGGAAGAAACCCCTCCTATCAGGTATTATTTAGTGATGAATTTACCTTTAACATTAATAATCATGCTGGAAACACGTATGTTAGAAGATTTCCTGGAGAACAATTTTCAAGACAGTGCTATGCAACAATTAAACAGCCAACCTCTGTCACGATATGGGTCTGTATGTATGCTGAAGGTGTTGGTAGAATGCATATTGTATCTGGCAGGATGAATGCAACCAAATACATTGATGTCCTACAGAAGAAGATGCTGCCTAGTGAAAAAGAGTTATTTAATGACAAAACCTATATCTTTCAAGATGATAATGTTCCTGGCCACAGAGCAAAAGTTGTTCAATCTTAGATGTCAACCAATAAAGTTAAAAGAATAGAGTGGCCAGCACAATTTCCGGACCTAAATCCTATATATATAACTTATGGCAGAGGATTTCTAACATTATTTAAGAAAAAAGCCCACAAAAAGTGGAATTAATCGAATTCCTAATAGATGCCCAGTATCGCTGTATTACGAAGGAAGAATTACAAAAATTGGTGAATTCTATGCCAAAAAGGTCTGAATTAAAACAAAGGATGACCTATTAAGTACTTAAATAGTTTTAAATTAATTAATGTGTATTGTAATAAATGTTTAGGTGTAGACTACATTATTACATAATGTACAGTCCTAAAAAGTACGGCAATATTTCAAAGAGAAATTCCAGAACTTATTTAGAGTCGAAAACTCCACATAAACATATGTCCTAAACGTAACCGTTAACGAGTAATTTATGTGGCTAACATTTTAGTTCAACGAATTTTATGAAATAAATCTTTTTTTAATACCTTTTTATTATTTTATTTACAAGAAATATTCAAAATTATCACCATTGTGTTCGATTACACAAAGCTGCACGTCGCAGAAGCGATCGCTGCGTTCTTAATATGGTTGCTGTGTTATTCCTAATAATATCGGCAACCTGCTGTACTCTTTGGGGTACTTCTTCTACCGTGTGCACTTCAGTTGTACCAATAATCTGCTTCATGTGACCTAAAAGATAAAAATCTCATGGAGTCAGATCCGGGGAACGCGGTGGGCATACTAAGGGTCCTCCTACTCCAATCCATCTTCCCGGAAAATGTGCGTTAAGCCAAGCTCTAACACGAAGACATTGATTTGCTGATCGCACATCTTCCAGTAATAAGGGTAAAGAGATTTCTAGAAAATATTCGTAATTCGCATCATTCTCACAGTGTGGCAGTTCAAATGCTCCAATCAGACGATCATTAAGAATACCAGCTATCATATTAACTCTAAATCTATGTTGAAAATGCGAGCGTCTTCTTAAATGAGGATTTTATGCAGCCCATTCATGAAAAATATGATAATTATTGATACCATCTCGTGTGAAAGAAGCTTCATCGGTCCATAAAATATGCGGTAGGTTTTCATTATTTTGTATCCTATTACAAAATCTTAAACGAGCTTCAAAATCATTACCTAGAGCTTGGACTCTTTTATGATGATATGGATGTAAGCGAGCACTTCTTATTATTCTCCAAACCTGGTTTCTATATATTCCAGTACGTAATGCAATTCTTCCTATACTTAAAGACGGATCTTCTTGTAATAAATTAGGAACTTGTTGATAATCGTTTATAGGTCTACGGATAACTCCGTGGGCGGCTGCATGTCTTGCATTGAAAGTGCCATATTCCCTCAGCTGACAATGTGAATTAAAGAAAACTGCACGCGTTTGCAGTCTTCTATTGAGATATCTTCTACGATATTGTTGTTGTGCTGCTAAAGCATTTTCATCACACAGATCGTAAACATAATGAATATCTGCATATTCTTCATTTGAAAATAGCATTGGCATCGTGAATCAGTGAATTACGATAGGAATAAAGATACAAAGAAGAAGGCAATAACTTCAGTATCACAGTAATAAACTGACAAGTTACAAATAATAATTTGTTAAAAACGATGTTTAAATGTTACCAAATCAAATATGCAATCATGGCAACTAGACCAATATTTCAGAAATCCATTGAGCCAAAATTTTAGCCACATAAATTATTAAATAAACAATAACTCGCTAACGGTCACGTTTAGGACATATGTTTATATGGACTTTTCGACTCTAAATAAGTTCTGGAAATCATCCTTGAAATATTGCCGTACTTTTTGGGACACCCTGTATAACATTTATTCAAAAACAGAAAAATTGTACATTTTGGGACACACTGTATATCGAATTGTGTTTAAGTACCTGTATTATATTTGCAATGATGAAATGAAAAATATTTGGAAAAAAGTGGGTTTAAACTACAGTTTATGCAACCGATGCAGAACTTTTTCACACCATTGTACATGGGGATTAAGAGATATGAAGTCGGTTTTATTAGAAAAAAGTTGCGCAAATGTATGCCCTTTACAAAAATGTATTGATTTTCAAGATATCTGCAAGCACTTCTTGAATATCCTGAAGAAACTAAAATTTGTCTCTAATAAGTTTTTTAGTATTAAAATTATGCAATTCTTACATAAGCAGACACGATAGATATGAGATACGATAGTCAATTTTTTTCTCTTATGGGCGCCATATTAGATTATTACTTTTTTAAATAGAGTGTGAAAAGTGTTTTACGATTATGTTTACATGCATATGCCAATAATAGAAATAATGTTAACAAATAAAAAAACTATTTTTATTTAGGTGGCTTTGAAATTACCACAAAACAGTTGAATTATCCCTCTAAAATAAATGTACTTGGATTTAAGCAATTTCCTCTTAACAAATTAAACTTGAAGGTAATATTGTCAGAGACATTGTGATCATATCTACTTAGTGATAGACAGGAAAATGAGGCAAATGCGGCAATGTGAAAACAGTAGATAAGAATTTACATACATTTATTTATTAAACTTAACAGAAACACTAAACAAATTAGAAACATTGAAGATCGTTATTTAAATCAAATGTTCTAATAATTATCCGTTATTCTGAATGCACAATCGACATCTCTGGCGTACAAACTAGCATTCTTGCGGTATTTCTTGGATAGTCTGTTCTACAGCTGCTTGAAGTATCGTAATCTATTGTATAAGCCATATCTTCTATGTAACCCCAGAAAAAAATCAAGGGGTGTGAGATCCGGAGATAGAGTAGGCCACCTAACAGGTCCTTGATTGCCAATACATCTCTCAAGATATGTATTATTTAAATAATGGGTTACAATGTGAGCATTGGGTGGTGGTGCCCCGTCTTGTTGAAACATATTGCGAGTTGCAGCAAGCGCCAAATTATGCAGAATATCTTCCACATTATATTGAAAGAAATTAAGACACCTTTCAGATGTAGAGTGTCTTGAAAATTATTGGATCTATAATATTCCCATTTAATATACCAATCCATACATTGAAGCCCGATCCACCTTGATGTCTGACATTTCTAGTTAATCATGGGTTTTCATCAACTCAGAACATATTATTTTTTGCTGTTAAATAATCCCAGTTCCAACTTCTATGAAATCCAATTCGCACTATATAGCAACCGTATACCCGTCCTGCGCGCGCAGAGCAGAAGTGAAGAACAATTTTTAAGTGATCAAACTATTTCATCACCCACTACGAACGTTGTTAATGCGTGGCAGGCCTAACACTTCTTTCTAAATTACTGTATTAATCCATCAAAATTTCCCAAGGGTAAATGGGGTCAGCCTGTCCAAATTCCTTATCAAAGCACACACATAACCCCAAATTATTGTTTTATGAAATAATGTTATGTGATAGAGATATTACAAATTACCAGCTAGTTGCCGTAATTCGTTAAATGGTATTTATGAATGAATGCACGCAAATCCGTATAGCAACACAGTTTCACTCTTGTTATTGACTGTAACTCCTTAAATCGTAAATACAGCAGTAAAAATTATCTCTGGTATTATACAAATACAATACAAATTGTTAAACAAATTCCATATTGTTAAAACATACAAATTCCATGCTAGTAAACGAACTTATGCCGGCCTCGGTGGTCTAGTGGTTAGCGTGGTTGCCTTTAGATCCGAGGGACGCGGGTTCAAACCTGGCTGAGGTCGGCGAGATTTTTCTAGCGGGGAAAAATCTGAAAATGCGCCTTCTGTCGGATAAGAAGTAAAGCCGTAGGTCCCGTGCCACTACGATGTGTGACATGTTAAAAATCACTACTGAGGTTGGAATTACCCCAGATAGGCAAAATTCTTAGTTAGGGTGTACAATGGGCCAAATGTGGCCTAAGTGCATAGAGATGCTTGGAAAACCGCGTCCTAGATCTCGCTCTTTCAAAGCAAGCAAGCAAGCAAACGAACTTATTCTCCAAACAGAAGTCAAATTGACTGGATTTATTTGCAAAGTAAAAAGCATTGAGGAGCGGAGTAAATAATATTGTATTCGGCTGACGAGATGGCATGAGACAGGAATGTGGCCTAATACGTTCTGCATAAAATCATTTCTTCCGCATTGAGAACATGCTGCACTAAATTATAGTGCTGATGTTTAGTCACGCCGCTTATATTAGTACATGTTTTCAAAGCAGGTAGTGGAGGCTGTAAGTTTGTTTGCTGCTTACGTTTCCCTATAACAAGTGATATCCTCTTGCTTCAACTCCCTCATACCATCTCATTAGCAGAGGACAATAATTGTCATTTTCGTGATTTTTAATTGCGGTTTGTTTTTTTTACATGTTCATGAGTTCCAAAGTTCTTTACACAAAAACAGTTTCATCTAAACTGAGGTATTTAGTTGCCTACATGTTAATTCGAAAAAGTTAAACGTATACAGATTGTCCCAGGTAAAGTGGATATGTTTATAAAGCAGAGATGCATACTCGTCGTATAGTTAAAGAAACATCGTGCAGGATAATTCTAAAATCAAACAAAGACTTAAGAAACAGTCAGTAAGTATTGTGCTGTTAACCGCTAAGCAGCTTTTGTTATCATTTCTTTTGCAAAAAGTGCATGGCTAAGTATGCATCATTCTGCAAGCGCGCAATACGTCACGCGGTTTCAAACATGTGGTTTCTAGCAAAATCCAATCTCTGTCTGCGGTGGCCTGCAGTCAACTGTGGGCCAGTAGCTGGTAATCTGGCTCTCAGATTTCCTTCTAGAAGACGTTGGCGAACGGTCAATGCTAACCTGCACATTATGTACTGCTGAAACTTGTCTTTGGAGGGCTCTTGTGGTGGTAAAGCGCTGTCTTAGTGCACGCATTCGAAGGAAATGATCTTCTACAGCGATAGTAGCACGTGGTCGCCCTTGCCCTGGTCGCCCTTGCCCTGATCGCCCTTGCCCTGGTCGCTCTTGCCCTGGTCGCCTGTCATGTTCGTTAGTTTCTCTGAAACGCTGGATGACCCAAGAAATTGTTGTGTGGTTCATCCCAAGCCTGTTAGCGATAGCGCGGAAAGAATACCCTTCCTCGGACAAAGCAAGGGCTGTAACACACTAATCACGACTTAAATTTCTTGAGATAGGTTGCAGTTTAAATAAGATTGATCCTACAAGCAATTGTTTGACGACAGCTACACGATTTGATACGTTTTAAAGTAAAACGAAACTGCAAGTAAATTTTAAATGTGCATGTAAAATTGAGTATTTTTTTAACGAAGTTCAAGATGTAAAAACAGACCAAGAGTAACACGTGTCCAGCAGGTTTGTATCAGACATTCATTCCATGCATTTGGTTGAAGTAGATAGCGCACTACTTTTCTTTTATTGCAACATTAATCATAATTAGTGCATTAATTTCTTGGAGCAGTGTAGTTATTAAAGTTAGTTAGTATAGAAAAGTACCAGCACCAGCAGCAGCAGCAGCGATGAGGGCAAGAAAGTACAACCACCCTCTGCTTCAGACACTGCGACTGCGAGGACTTCTTCTATGGTTCAAACTAAGGTGTCGGATAGTGAAAGTAAAACAGAAGACGACGGTTGTCATGCAAATGATATTGGAAACCACTATGCCGGTTGATAAGAAAAAACATCTTCTGGAAAATGGCTGGGTACCTTCGAAGAACTACGATTTTGCGGCACATGCCAAACACCTCAAGAGGAAATTTAGTCACCAGTGGCTGGACACACATTCACCATGGTTGGCTTACTCAAGGCGACTCAAAGGTGCTTTCTGTAAATATTGTGTGTTGTTTCCGTCGTCAGCCAGCATGATCAGAGTTGGTTGGGGTTCTTTCATCAGCAGACCTTTCACTGAATATAAGGACATGCAGGATTATTACAAAGCACATGTACAGACCCAGGCTGCAATGGAATCTGCAAAATCGTTCATGGAAGCCGTTCCAGTGGACATCCTACTTCACCAGTCTTCGCAAAAATTAATAGAAAAATACAAAAAGTACTGTCCTTAGTTGTATCCTGCGTCATTTTTTCCGGTACACATGATTTACCTCTCAGTGCAAAAACCTGGATGAAGGCGTATGTATTGGCTTATGCCGTTTACGCATCGAAGCAGTTGATTCACAATTAAAACACCATTTTGAGGATGGACCAGAAAACGCATCATACCGATCACCTATCATGCAAAATGAAATAATTGATCTATGTGGCACTACAATCAGGGAACATATCGTCATAAGGATTAACGAAGCTTACGCTTACAGCATTGTGGCTGACGGAAACGCGGATGTTTCGGGCAAAGAACTGTCTATTGGATTACGTTTACGTTACGCTGATATAACCGTCACTCGCGTTGCTGGCCGACAAATGCAAAGAAGTAACCCTCCAGCCGGAAACTATCCGAATTTTGGAGAACGTCTCTAATAATTGCTTACTTGGATTCCATCATCTTTAGAAGTCAGATTTTCCGCAGACAAATCGCCTGCATTTTCATTGACACATTTCCATCGAGTAACATGAGCGATGTTTCATTGGAGAAATGGAATGAAAGTATTTCATCTTGTGCAACTTCTTACAATTTGGAAGGCATCGAAGGAGAAGGGGAATTGTGGTTCAAAATGTGGAATAAGGTAAAAGAAGCACCAGATATCATCGAAGTTTTAAAAAAGAGCGAATTGTTTTTTCCAACCATTAGAAAGGCTCTACTGATTTTGCTTTCACAGCCCTGCACAACAAGTACTATAGAGCGTTCATTCAGTTCCCTTCGCCGAATTAAAACATGGCTTAGAAGCACTATTAGTGAAAATAGGTTAAATGGGTTAGACATGCTAAGCATTCATCGTCAATGAGTTTTCGCAAACAAGGAACAATTAGTAGAAGTTATAGTTGCAACATTTGCAACTAATCCTCGCAAACTACTGTGCAAAAATTAATTTTATTTATAAATATTGTTTTCCTTCTGTAATTGGGTATGATTACATGACCCCCCTTCCCCCATGAAAGAAGTTGGATTCAGAAAGCTGCCCCCCCTTTCGTTTTGAGCTGGATACGCCCTTGGTCCACCAATTATGTAATTATACCGCTGGAGGATATATTGCGACAATATTTGTAAAATGTTGGATCTTCATTGGTAACAGTGGCCCACAAAGTTAAAGTTCAACAGTGCGCATCATTTTTGAAGTATGAAGAAACAAGGAGATGCATGTACATGCAGAAGAAATCGTATTAGCTCGTACAAAAGTATTGCACAAAAATCATGTCAAAACGAGCTGTAACAACAATTTAACCGTTAATGTAAAACGAAAACAATGATACCGATGAATAATTCACAGTTTATTTTTTATGAAGGGACTAAAAATAAATCCCAAAGAAATAATATACCTACATATGAGTATTTTTTCGTTTTTCCCTCTAAATAATTGCGCGATAAGATCGAGAAACTGAGACGGAGCTATGGAGGTAAATGAAATGCGAGATGCTTTGGTGGTGTGGTACTGGAACTAGCGGTGGCTGGGTGGATGGTCGAAAATTCACTTTTTACATTTAATTTCATATCTTATTACACAGCCATGTAAAAATATATAATTAATATATCAACACCTTCTAAAAATATTTACGAAACTTTTTCAATTAATAATATTTTTTGATTTACTCTTTTATTTAAAAGAAAAAGCGGTGTAAATGAAAAAATGAAGGACCCAGGAGTTAAACAGATTCTACTGAAGATGGCAACTTAGTTGTCGAAATACGTATTTAGGTTTTGTAAATATCGTGATCGTAAGAGGTTTTTCAAAAGTTTATATACTTAAACCACCCTCTTTAATCAATTCTATTACGATGGCTTCCCGGTCCCAAGAGTTAAAGATCCTACTGAAGATGGCAGTTTACTTGCCAAAATAAATATTTAAGTGTTTTAAATATCGTGGTGGTTCGATGCAAGAATACTGTCTCTCTTTTTCTATTACATTAGTTATGTGCGAATTTTAAATACCTCCCAACTATTACGCTTATCCGCGAGTGACCGAAACGGAAGATAAAGTTCCCTAAGTATCAAGAGATCCAAAAGAAGCTGATCCTCAGCGGGCTGTGGAATGAAAAGTCACGTCTTTACTAGACTAAAGGAATGTTTATGATGTCAGATAAATTAGTTATCTTTTTTTTTTGATACGAGTCAGACAGATCCTTAAAATGATTTTTAATACATTTCAAAGAGTTTACGGAGAATGGACCTATTCGATTCCTCCTTGTTTTGTGGAATTCCGAGAGAGGTATCCCAATGAAATTATTGCATACAGAAAATTTTATGCTTTGGTTAAGAATTTAGTCAGCAATTTTCGAGAAACTGGAAGTGTTCGAAAGAAAGAAGGGTCTGGTAGGCCAATGAAGATAGTACCTGCTTTAATTGAAATTGTAAGACAACGAATTGACGAGGCTCCAAAAACACCAATTAGACATTTGTGTCGGCAAGTTGATGATTTCACTTACGGTACATGCCACAGAATATTGAAACAAGCTTTGCATCTGCATCCTTACCGATTTATTTCCGTTCAGGAGCTTTTAGAACAGGATTATCTAAAAAGAGTTCAGTTTTGTCGTTGGTTTTTGGATAATCTTAATGATGAGCAGTTAAATTTAACCTTTTTTACCGACGAAGCCTGGTTTTACCTTAATGGGTATATTAATTCACAGAATATGCGGATTTGGAGTAGCGAGAATCCACACGTTACAATTAAAGCTCCCCTTTATCCACAGAAAATAGAAGTCTGGGTTGGAATGAGTCGTCGTAGGTTAGTTGGGCCAATATTTTTCGAAGGTACGCTAACTGCAGCAAGGTACAAGAATGAATTATTGCAACCTTTCTTAAATGAACTTCAGGATGATGAGCTACGGGATGGTTTTCTGCAACAGGATGGCGCAACAGCTCATGCAGCTGCACATACAATTAATTTTTTACGCGAATACCCTGGCCCCCTCGGTCTTGTGATATTACTGTTTTGGACTTTTTTTCTATGGCCCTATTTGAAAAACACCATTTAATAATGAATCCAGTTAATGATTTAACCGAACTGAAATTTAGAATTGAAGAAAACTTCAAAAAATTAACAACTCACCTCAATTATTACAAAATGTTTTTGAAGGTATGAGAAAGCGAGTTCAGAAATGTTTGGAGGAAGAAGGCAGACATTTTCAACATTTGTTGTGATCATTACATTAGTTCAGGTTTATTCATTTCTGTTACTGTTGCTCTATAAAAGATTTCAGCTCCTAAAAATGACGTTTCATTATTATTTAATTCCAGCTAACACAATCTAACCTGAAATTGACATTATAAACATTGTCAATATTACAATTTACTTTCGGCTTAGACCGCGTCGTCATTTGGGAACTACACCCAGCATTATCAGGTAAGGACCGACCTGTAGCTTGTCTGACTGTACAAGCATTTGCTCTAGAAGTTTGAGCCATATTTGTTCGTAGGCCCTGCCTGCCTAAACAGGGCCGTGTGCTTATATTAATCAAACCTTGGGGCGGACAAGGATTTGATCTTGATGTATTTTGTTTGCCAGGACAATAATACTTAATCGGCTTATGCCTGTTAGCTGTTTGTGGACCCATACACACTAACGTTTCGCAAGACATTGCAGCTTGCATCTTCAGAGTGAATATAACACTAAACTCAAATCCGGGAAGCGGAGGTATTTAAACCTCTTTGAGCCAGTCGGGCAGAACGACGGAGTTCTGGTTGGCTGTCACCGTTGGGCAAGGACGGATCCGGTGGAGCGTGATCGTGTGATCAATGATGCGTAGGAGTCCTTAGAGGATAAACTACTGGAGTCCAAGCTTTACTGAGTCTAAAACCATCTTCCCTGTTTATGTTGTTAGGTTGTGTTTCAATTTCAATTGCTTCACGTATGATACGAGGGAAGTAATGAGGCACTTTGGCGAGTACCCGAACATTGTCAAAGTCCATCTTATGTCCAGTTAAACCAGTATGTTCAGCCACCGCAGATTTTGTGATGCGTTTATGTTTGCAATCACCTTTGTGCTCTCGCAATCTTAACTCAATGGAACGACCAGTTTGTCCGATATAGTTTGAGCCACAGGAGCAAGGGATATTGTAGATCCCGGCTGATTTTAAATTTGATATATGATCTTTTACGGATCTGAAACCGTTTCCCAAAGTTTCATTAGTCCTAAAGACTGTCTTTATGCTGTACCTTCTAAGAACATGCCCAATCTTATCAGTAGTGCATTTACTGTAAGCTAGAAAAGCTAAGCCTTCCGGAGGTGCCAGTTCCTCCTTAGCCTTGGGCTGTTCTGCATTGCGGATTGCTCTCTGAATTTCTGTGGCTGTATAACCATTTTGTTGTAACGACATCAAGAGATGAGTTTTCTCTTGTTGTAGGTGTTCTGCATCTGAGATTCGAACTGCTCTGGTTGTTAGAGTTTTTAGCACAGTTGCTTTCTGCATCGGGTGATGATGCGAATTTGCATTTAAATACCTGTCTGTATGTGTTTTCTGCGGTGGCTGAACATACTGGTTTAACTGGACATAAGATGGACTTTGACAATGCTCGGGTACTCGCCAAAGTGCCTCATTACTTCCCTCGTATCATACGTGAAGCAATTGAAATTGAAAAACAACCTAACAACATAAACAGGGAAGATGGTTTTAGACTCAGTAAAGCTTGGACTCCAGTAGTTTATCCTCTAAGGACTCCTACGCATCATCGATCACACGATCACGCTCCACCGGATCCGTCTTTGCCCAACGGTGACAGCCAACCAGAACTCCGTCGTTCTGCCCGACTGGCCCAAAGAGGTTTAAATACCTCCGCTTCCCGGATTTGAGTTTAGTGTTATATTCACTCTGAAGATGCAAGCTGCAATGTCTTGCGAAACGTTAGTGTGTATGGGTTCACAAACAGCTAACAGGCATAAGCTGATTAAGTATTATTGCCTTGGCAAACAAAATACATCAAGATCAAATT
>JABXWE010015377.1:0-12635 GCA_014611495.1 Limonius californicus
TATATATATAGTGTGTCCCAAAACGTACCGGCAATATTTCAAAGATAAATTCCAGAACTTAGTAAGAGTCTAAAAGTACACATAAACATATGTCCTAAGCGTAACCGTTAACGAGTTTGTTTGGTACTAACATTTGAACATCGATTTTTAACAAATTATTGTTTGTAACTTGTCAGTTTATTACTGTGATACTGAAGTTATTGGCTTCTTCTTTCTATCCTTATTCCAATCGTAATTGACAAGTGATTCACAATGCCAATGTTATTTTCAAATGAAGAATATGCTGATATTCATTATGTTTACGGTCTGTGTGATGGAAATGCCTTAGCAGCACAACAAGCATAGCGTAGAAGATATTCTAATAGAAGGCTGCATATGCGTGCAGTTTTCTTTACATCGTCAGCTGAGGGAAAATGGCACTTTCAATGCAAGACATGCACTCGGCCAAGGAGGTGTCCGTAGACCCATAAACGATGATGAACAAGTTCTTGATTTATTACAAGAAGATACGCCTTTAGTATGCGAAGAATTGCATTACGTACTGGAATATGTAGAAACCAGGTTTGAATAATAATAAGAAGTGCTCACTTACATCCAGATCATCATCAAAAAGTTCAAGCTTCAAGTAATGATTTTGAAGCTCGTTTAAGATTTTGTAATTGGGTACAAAATAATCAAAACCTACCACATATTTTATGGGCCGGTGAAGCTTCTTTCACACGAGATGGTATTAAGAATTATCATAATTTTCATGAATGGATTACAGAAAATCCTTATTTAAGAAGACGCTCGCATTTTCAACATAGATTTAGTGTTAAATGATAGCTGGTATTCTTAATAATCGTCTGATTGGATAATTTGAACTGCCATACCGTTTGAATGGTGCGAATTACGAATATTTTCTATAAAACTCTTTGCCCTTATTGCTGGAAGATGTGCCATTAAATATTAGACGTGCAATATAGTATCAACGCGATGGGGCACCAGCACATCAATGTCTTCGTGTTACAGCTTGGCTTAACGCATATTTTCCGGGAAGATGGGTTGGAGTAGGAGGACCCGTAGTAAGGCCTCCGCGTTCGCCAGACCTGACTCCATTAGATTATTATCTTTGAGGTCACATGAAACAGATTGTTTATGCAACTGAAGTGCACACGGTAGAAGAATTACGCTAAAGAATACAGTAGGCTGCCGATATTATTAGATATAACCCAGCAACCATATTAAGAACGCAGCGATCTCTTCTGCGACGTGCGGCTTCGTGTATCGAACACAATGGAGATAATTTTGAACATTTCTTGTAAATAAAATAATAAAAATGTATAAAAAAAGTCATTTCATAAAATACGTTGAACTAAAATTTTAGCCACAGAAATTATAAAGTAAACAATAACTCGTTAACGGTTACATTTAGGACATAATGTTTATATGAACTTTTCGACTCTAAATAAGTTCTGCAATTCATCTTTGAAATAATGCCGGTGCATTTCGGAATACCCTGTATATATAATAACCTCTGCCCTACTACAACTTTATGAACCATAGAAACTTTGTTTTTAAACGTAACCCCAAATTGAAGCCAGATAGAGCTGCCCTTTTATTAGTATTTCGCCAAACTAGAACCTTAAACCACTTCTAGATTCATATAGTTACAGATTCTTTAATTGTATAATAGATAACAATTTTAAAATTTTAAATCTTCAATCTAGAATCGGAAAGCAATTCGTGAATATAGACTCGAAAATTATGTTAATTGACACTGCAGTACTGATCCTGGCAAAAACGTCGATTGCAATTCTGGATTAAGAGTCTTTTGACAACAGTATTACTAATTGATAAGGGAAACCGTTTGCAACAAAAGTATTACTAACATTTGGTGGTCGAAGTCAGTAGCCATAAGACAATGTTGTTTTTTATGTAAGAAATCTTCTGTAAATAGAAAATTTAGTAGATTTATTTAAATATCCGTCATAGAATGAGTCAAGTAAACCAAAACATAAGTGAAATGCTATTGTAAATCCCGTAATGTATGCTGTTCTAGGCGAAGTGTTTGATATAAACATGAGTCAAGTACAACAAACTCTCGATTACCTCTGCGCGGATTATACGGTTTGCGGATTATACGGTTAGCGAATTATCCGTGCCTTGCTTTTTTGCACTGCAGTATTTTTTTTTACTTTTCTTGTTGTGTCTAGTAAACGTATTAAAGGTCTATCGCCTTTTGCTTCCATCAACAACAGAAATTTAACTACAGTACGAATATTTTATAATTTTATATACAATACTCTATGGTAAGTTTCTACCTTAGCGCTGAGGAGGAACACGTGGCAGAGAAGAGGCCGATGTCCAACAGTGGGACAAAAAGGCTGTCAATTATGATGATGATGACTCTATTGTTAACAGTCGAATATCTCAAATGTATTTTTATATATTGCACAGTACATATGAAGGTAATTTTTTTAGTAAAAAGCAAAAATCACATAATCCGTTTTTTCAGTTATCCGTGCACATCTATTCGGTGATTAGCACGGAAAATCCAGAGTGTGCTATACTTATTATTTATTTTCATAAAATATTCAAATGGTTGTTAAAAATTATCAAAGATTTTTATTACAGTTAATAGATCCTCTCCCTTACTACAACATCGTAAACCATAGAAATATTGTTTCTGGGTATTTTCCATAAAACAGACATGGCTGCTTTTTTTATTAGTATTTCGTCAAGCTATAATTGCAAACAAATTCTAGCTTCATCGAATTAAAGATTCTTTACTTTCGTAGTAGTTCAATTATGGAATCGAAATACGATTCCCAATATTAGAAACAAAATTGATTCTAAAGTCCTAAAGCCATTCGCGAATATATAATCTAAAATCAATACCAACGATGCTGCAGACCCGATTCTTGTAGCTAAATAAACGATTCCGATTGCGGATTTCGGATTAAGAAAACCGGACCATTTTATTCTGTAAAAATTTCTAATATTTGAAACCAATTCTCGATTATTAAATTTAAATCTCTTTAAAATTACATAATGCACGATTTTTTTCAATTTTATCGTCTTTACGTATGAAATCGGATGCGATTCCCTATTCTAATATCAAATTCGATTCGGGAACGGGATTTGTGTGTGTATAATCGATTTTTAAGATACTACAATTTATTGTTGTCGCTCAAAAATCGATTCTAGATTTGGCATCAACATCAATAGAAATCTTTTAAAACATGCCGATTACAATAATATTATAAATTCAGAATTAGTAAATACAAGACCGTTCAGTTATTTTATGTAAGACAAAAACTAGTAATTTTAAAAATCCCCTGTAGAGTAAAACAAATAAACAAGGAAACGTATAGTACTACTATCAATCCTGCACAAAAAATGTTGGATGTAATGATGTTCGGTATTGTATACTAATTTTTTCTAATATTTTTACCGTAGCTATCTGTAGCACTAAATTATGACAATAAAGTTTAAATAAAAACCTCTAGATATGTAACACCAATCAACACAACTCATTTAAAATTAAGCGTCTCTTAATAAATGTACAAAAAATTAAACACTTTTATTTAAACCTATGTTGCTATATTTTATAATAAGCAATGGGATGCTTACAGGAAACATTAAACAATTAAATCCTTGCAAAAAATCTGAACAACTCATTAGACCGAACATTAACTTTGTGTCAATGACACTTTATTACTTACCTACCCTGTAGTTAAATCTACGTGCATTAACAAAGTCAGCCAAACTAGTTTTATTAAAATCAGATATTGCACATTTATTTAATTTGGCACATTTTATAATAAGAAACTGCACTAATACCGACAGCACAAAGATCGTTAGTTAAAATACTGCGGCAGGTGAGCGAACGTAACGTTAACTTCAGAGGTACAGTTCCTTTCTTACGGGATCCACCAGTGGCGTGGAGATGTACTTGAGGAGGTATATGATAACGACTTGCTAATTACAGTATTCCATAGAAATTTTGCCCCAGTAGATGCTTAGACAATTCGTGCACGAAATGACGGAAACGAACTATTGAGTGCAGAGCATCTGTTGGTAATGTGGTTGTTGCTTAATTACAGTCTCGAAATGTAACAACAATTTATTGGAAATTTGTTTATTATAACTTTTGCTTATGATATTTTGATCAGTTATTTTGGCTCTACGTTTTTTACTTCTCCTTAAATTAAAGTTATTATTGTGCACGTCTTCTCCAAGCAATGTTGCTGAAATAAAAGATTTATGATTATGTTTTACATAGTAAGAACAGCACGAAGAAATGTAAAGGCATGTGGTGTAATAGTTTTATAATAAAATTATGTTTATAATCCTGTATACCAATCCATTAAATTAACGATTCGTTTGATGCAGCACAACCCAGAAATTATAACATTTTGCAATGTTTACACAATCTATTTCGCTTTCAGCAATTAGAACTTATTCAAATCGATTAAAACAAAAAAAAATCTTTGGTTTACTGAAATCTGTAAAAGCCAATTAATATACAACATTAATTTGAAAGCAAAGGAAGCATTAATAATTTTGTTGTATGGGCAAATATCTATCTGGGAATTTTCAATTTAAATGCTTTTTACAATTTATAAACAATTTTAATTTAAAATCGTCAAAATCTACCTACCACCATGTAAAAAACTGAAATTATTATCACTGGTATACATTTAAGAAATATAAAGTTAAAAAAAATTATAGCAATTAGAGATTATATCCAGGGTGTCCCGCAAAGACATCGTAAATTTAGAAATCTGTTCAGGGACTTAAAATATGCAAAAAGGTTTATGTGGCGCTTATGGTGTCCGATTCCTTGTTATAAAGATAAAAGACATTTGGTAATTTTTTTTCAGTAACACTACACAGTAGTGGTTTAACAATCTAAACGGATTAAGGTTAGGAGGGTTTAGATCCGGAGAACTCGGCAGCCATTCGTTGAGGATAGCTGTTATCAAGAAATTGTCGTACAGTTAATGCAAAATTTGCAGGTATGCCATTATGAGTGGTACATCGTTTAAAAGATCAGATAACGAGTTCCTTAAAAAGTTCCTAATTCTCCCGGTTAAGTCGGTTAGGTAATTCAAACGGTCCATTGAGACCACAGCAAATATTAACCAAAAATTGCCTTTGGTTTCTTGAAAAACGAACAGCGTATGGATTTTCAGTATCCGAATCATGACTGTTGTAAAAATTGAAAAAAGCATCTCTGGTAAAGCAAGCTTTATCTGTATAAAATATGCGACTAGAAAATCCGGGACTCTAGGCACGAAGTTGCTGTAAGTACCATTGGCACTGGAGGAGTCGCTGATTGTTGTCTGATAACTATATCTTGCACCTTTTCAAAATGATAAGGGTACAGCTGCTGTTCGCGAAGTACTTTCCATATAGTAAATTTACAAACATTTAGGTTTGCAAAAATTCTTCGCATACTAGTTTCTGGATTGTGACACACGGTCTAAAATTTCGGCTTCAAAATTTAGGTTTCGACATACATTACCACCCCAATCAGCAAGGTTTAAGCTTGCATTACTAAATTGCGATGTTACTGAAAAACAAAATGTCTTGTATCTTTATAACAAAGGATCGGAGACCGTAATACATTTATTTGCTTATTTTAAATTCCTGGATAGATTTCCAAACTTCCAAAATCATCCATCCCAATATTTCCAATATTCTATAGTCATCCTACGTATGCATGTATTTGAAATTTCCAATAGCAAATACATGCAAGGGCTACTAAAGTGACTCAAAATAAGCTAAAGTTAGCGTTTCTTACTATTACTGTAGTATGCGACTTTTCCACGTGAGGTTTTTTAACTTGCAGATAATATATCCTAAATTGAAATTAGGTAAAAAAGTATCGATTTAATCATAAGAACTATAATAAAAAATTGCCAGAACTAGTGCAAAAATACTATAAAATCAACCTACGTTCATGATATATGTGGACTTAATTTAGTGAAATTTTTCGCATTATTAGAAATATAGCATAATACAACCCCAATGTCAAAACGTATCTAATTTTCTATCAATCAGAACAGTGCCAACACTCTATTACTAATTTATTTTGCCGTATATTAAACTTATTGTCTTTTACATTGACTTTAGTTCGCCTTCCAGCATTCAGATCTCCGTCGTCGTATTTCCTCCAGTTTGAGGAGTTGTGATTTACAAAAAATTATGAGATATCGTTGATGGTCTCTCTCCATTGATGCCTATTTTGTGCTGCGTCTATTGCTTGTTTCAACTGCAGCCCTGTCAGCTGTTTGACTTAATCCGTCCTTCTAGGCCGCTTTCCTTTTATCGTTCCTTGTACCACTAATCTGTCAAGTTCCCCATCCTTCTTTCTCATTATATGTCCGAAATATTTCAGGATTCTTGCGTTGATTTTACTGGACAGCTGTTTTTAAATATTCAACTGTTGTAGAATGGACACACTGGTACGTCCCGCTGTCCAGGGAATACGCAGCATGTGGCGCCAACACAACATCTCGAAGGCATCGATTCTACATCGATCTGCTGCTTTAATTGTCCATGTCTCTGGTGCTTATGTCAGGATTGGACGCGTCTTCTTATTTCAGGTTCTGTATACCCGTCATTCGATATTAGAGATCCAACATATATGAACTGATCTACCACTTCATATCCAGCCAACTGCCGTATTTCTGGCCTGTTTTGATTCCTTCTGTCAATGATCATAATCTTGGTTTTTTCTTTATTAATTTCGAGCCCTAATTTTTGACTTTGTTGGTCTAATCTATTTAGGTATATTTCTAACTCTTGGGTATCTGCGGCTATTAAGGTAGTATCGTCCGCGTATCGGAGGTTATTTATCTTCTTTCCACCAATTGGGAAATCTCCTTCCCAGTCGTCGGTTATTTGTCTTATTATATATTCTCCATAAACATTGAAAAGCAGGGGGGACATTATACAGCCTTACTTTACCCCTGCTTCAACTTTCATACTTTGAGATAGCTGTTTATCTACTTTTACCCTATTGGTGTTGTTCTCATATAGATTTTTTAGAAGAGATATTAGGTGGTTGGAGACACCCATTTCCGCTAGTATTCGCCACATATGTGTCCATTTTACAGAGTCAAAGGCTTTTCTGTAATCTACGAAACATAAGATCATAGTTTCGTTGTGTTCTCTTGCCTGTGCTTTAGTCTCAGAATTTGTTCTCGGGTTCCTTTTCCGTTGACACATCCGGTTTGTTCTTCGGGTATTTGGATTTCTAGCTATGTTTTCAGACGTTCATTTAAATGTGCGTAAAAATTTTGCTGGCATAGAACAATAGGGAGCTTAATCTGTAGTTGTTGCATTCTTTTTTTGGACCTTTCTTATGGTTTGGTATGAAGACAGATTATGTCCAGTCTTTTGGCCATTCGCCTGTCTCCCATATCTGATTAGACAGTTGATGGAATAGTTTCACCCCAAGATCTCCCATAGCCTGTATTACTTCCGCTGGTATTGCGTCACTGCCTATCGCTTTTTCTTGTTTCAATTTTTTTATTGCCGCTTCAACTTCACCGTGTAGGATAGCAGGCTCTCTTTTTGTGATTCTCATTTCGCTTGCCTGGCCGGTTTAGTCATTATCGCTAAAAAGTGTTTCACGGTGTTTTCTCCACACTTCTAGTATTTTAATTATTTCTGTTTCTACAGTTTCTTCTTCATTTCTAATAATGCAGTTCTTTGGTTTAAACTGTTGTGTTATAGTTCTTATTTTTTGTATAAGTCTTTCGTTTCGTATTTATCTGCATGTCTTTCTATTTCTGCGCATATGTTTCTTATATAATTATTTTTGTCTTTTATACAAGCTATTTTTGATTTCCTAGTTAATTTCTGAAAGGTTTTGGTCCTGTTCGTCTGTGTTAATGCCCATTCTTTTGAGATTCTTTCGTTTCTCTCACTAGTTTATATGTGCTCTCACCCATCCAATGTTTACGTTTTGGCTCTTTGATGTTTGGTTGAGTATCTATTACTACTTTGTTAATACAGCTTTTAATATTTTCCCACGTGTTCTCAGGATTGTTCAGGGAGTTTTCCGTTGTTTGTTCTTCATACTTGTGTTTCAGAACTACTTGGAATTTATCTGCATTGATTACTGTCTATCTGGTCTATATTGTTCCAAAATCTGGTTCGAGGTTTACTACGAAATGTTGGCCTTCACTACTCGTTATTGTTATAATCCGCCTGTTCTCTTTCCATTGCGTATCCAGTCCATTGCCACCTTAACCTATTTATGCGTTTTGCCACATCCCTTTGGTGTTATTTTTTATTTAACCAATTTGCATCTGTCTTGCAACCTCACTCCGATCATAGTAATTTCCATTCCACTTTGCGTGATTCTGAAATTTTCTCTTCTCGCTCTCGTATAAAAATTTTTGGTGAATAGTTTTTACGGGGAAGAACCTCATTAAATTTTAGCCGTCTTTAATATTTTGTGATATTTGTTATTATTTAGTATCTTTATAGACCGAGTATTCCATATAGGAACTATATGTTTATTAGTTTGGGAACGATAACATTTTTGTTATGGTGCAGTTTTCGGACAGTTATTATAGCAAGGTTAAATTCTACTATAACAATCAGGTCTGCGCTACTGATGCTTTTCAATTTAACTTTTTCTATTCTATTTCATTACTGTTAATTATTTCAATAACTTTCATAATTTTATAAACAAATAAAGAGGGAGTGAACTGCTAAATTATCACGTAAATTGATATTTTTAGATCAAAATTCTGATGTTTCTGTAACGAAGATTACATACGGCATATTTGAAAAGTATAAACACTGTTTATATAAAATGTTATTCACCTTCATAAGACGTACATTTACACTGAAAACATTTTCTTAAAATAGGTTGCAGGTCAGCTGTAACGTGTAGTCTTTTCAAGAGTACCATTTAGTGTTCATTAGAGCTATCCGATGAATAATTATATTTTATTTGAAATGAAAATAGTAGAGGGGGTACTATAACAATTATTAAAAATAAAAAAGAACAAATTACAATTAAAGGGTACAATTCCTGGATAGATTTCCAAACTTCCAAAATCATCCATCCCAATATTTCCAATATTCTATAGTCATCCTACGTATGCATGCATTTGAAATTTCCAATAGCAAATAACATGTAAGGGCTACTAAAGTGACTCAAAATAAACTAAAGTTAGCGTTTCTTACTATTACTGTAATATGCGGCTTTTCCACGTGAAGTTTTTTAACTAACATTTTCTTAAAATAGGTTGTAGGTCAGCTGTAACGTGTAGTGTTTTCAAGAGTACCATTTAGTGTTCATTAGAGCTATCCGATGAACAATTATATTTTATTTGAAATGAAAATAGTAGAGGAGGTACTATTACAATTATTAAAAATAAAAAAGAACAAATTACAATTAAAGGGTACAAAATATTGAAGAACTTACATAACGATGACCTACTCAGCCTAAAAGTTGCTAGAGGAAATTATTAACAATTGACGACTTCACCGGCTGACGAAAAACTCCTTCAATTGTGTTATTCGTTACAATTACGAAACTATACAAAGTTTTTATGTAACAATAAAAATATCATACTTGATTGTACTTTATCAGTAGAATTGAAAGTGCTATTATGACAAAATGGCTCATTATTTACAGTTACGTATAAGGAAGAAAGAAATAGCCTTCCTAAATTTATCAAAAAGACGTTCGCGTAAAGTGTATTAATGCAGTAGTTAATCAACCTAAAAAAAACCAAATTTAAAACGCCCAAACATCACATCCCAAATCAAATTTGATCGTTCACTCAAAAAGAACTACAGCGCTTTATTTTTTTGCCAGTAAGAAGAGAGTTATTAGTCGCTACTTCATAGCCCAATATACGGATACATATACAACCGACCCTGCTTCGAAGAGCACGTTAAGTCGTCGGTCCCGGTTTTAATACAAACATCTTCGGTAATGGTCAACAATGTAATAGAAGTTTTCTTCCGAATTTGGTTTGGCTTAAATTAACCACCCATCCGGCATACACGCGGCCACAGGTCTTAGAATCTGCCCATTGTGGTTAATTAAGAGGCTATGATCTATATACACAGAAGGAAGAAAGAAGTTCATTCAAGTATTTTCTTTTTCTGTTTGTACCGTGAGTTCAAAAAGTAATTACATAAGGGTTGGCCATGGAAAATGAAAGTAATGTTAACAGCAAGCTTTAAAATTCATTAACTGTCATCACTGTTGTTGTTGTGATAAGTTTTATAGGCTGTGCCTAAACGTCAATTGGTATATAAAGCTTGCATTAGACATTATTTTATTATTCCATGGCCAACCGTTATGTAATTACTTTTTGAACTCACGGTATTTGCCACTGAAATCTACATATACTGTATAAATATATTACGCATTTTATTTATATTATTTCGTATATACAAACTTTAGTTAAATAGGCAGGATTCTCAAGCATGAAATCTTTTTAGCGTTAAGCTACAGACATTAGTGTATTATTTGAATAACGTGGCAATGCTAGTTGCATCATGAGCTGCTTATATAGGGTATTTCTAAACATGTCCGAAAAACTTTAACCACGTACAATTGAAATTATTTAACACCTAAATCACCTAGTATTTTTTTTAATTTTGCACCGTTACGGAGATATAGTGCTTCAAAGTTTTTTTACATCAATTCACTAAAATGTAAATAACTTTTTTTAATCTTGTTCAATTTTAATAAATGTCGTTGTTTTGGAAAGCTAACAGTCCAAGGTGAATTGCCAGTTTAGAAAAATTGATGAAATCTGAACCAGAAGTGAAAATTTTTTGTAAAATATTGTAAATTAGGTGAATTTTTTTAATTGTAATTTTAATTCATAACTGTGCCATATCTCTTTAAATATTCAATTATTGAAAAAAATGGTATCGCCCTTTTTTGCAAATCAGAATACCAGTTCAGACGCTGCAAGAAGCTCAGATTGACGATCTTGTTTTCAAGACATAACCTAATTTACAAATTTTTAATTAAACGTTTCACTTCTTTGTCAGATTTCATTCACTTTTCACACTCCATTGTACATCTTTACAGCTACACATGATTAAAATTTTTCGCACATGTTTAGAATCACCCTGTATACTGAAAAGAAATGTGCACAGCGCAAATTTGTAGTAAACTTTGATATTTCACTTTTTAATAGACAGTATTTCAGAATACTTTTGTGGGGCGACATTACACTTATACGCAGACTTTAAAAAGTCTTGTTGAACCCATGGGCGGCATACAACTCTTTGTTAGTATCCTCTTTAAAAAATTTATAAACTTTATGGAGGTGTAAGCCCTGTACAAAGAATCGCCTTATACATTTTTGTACTTTTGCATAACTCTAAGTGTTCACTTTTCCATTAAAAAGTGGAACACCGTGGAAATTGTTGTGATGATTCCTTTCTTTGACGTTTCTCTTTAAATTTTCTGTATTTTTTGTATTTCTACATTTCCACGTGTATCCCCTCTATTCTTCTTTATTTTAATAGAACGGTATGTATTTTTTTCTATTAGTATGTTTTTGTCTGCTACTGGTTCTTTTTTAAATCGAAAATTGTTTCGTACACATTTTAGACGGTAGAAAGTACATGTTAAGTAATTAAATATCCGTGGGGATGAAAATAAAATATCATTCCTGAATAGGAAAAAATACTTACATACGATTTTTTATTCCCAGGTAATTCACGTGAAGAAATAAACTATCTGTAAAGTTGGCTTTAACCAAATGCGCCCAGTTAGATGTGAAAAATAACATTTATACGTGCCATCCTTTTTTTAAGGCATTGTTGGTAATGCATTTGACGGAACAAAATAGACATGATGAATTTAACAACCATTTTACTGAATAGAGTATGAAAAATAACATTATTATTATGTAGTGTCGTATTCATTCGAAAAACATTTTCAGGAAATATTTTATATTTTTTTTATCAAACATATATTTATATGCACATTTCATTCCGAGTAATATATATGATAAATGCGCTATTAATTAATTGTTTCCCGATGTAAAGCGTTCAAATAACACTAAATTGTACAAATAATCTATACCAAAAAAATCATCATAAATAAAGAAACAAAGCAGGAAATTACGTTCGGAAATAATAGTAAATTTTATTTTTTTGTTTTCACAGTACAGGTGGTCGACATTTTCTTTTCGTACAAGGACCACACGCCCTGATTGTGCCACTAGGTTATATAAATCTTAGAGTTGCTACAAATAATTTCAATATTTTGCCATGAATGACCTCATCGAATTACACCGGTGTGTAAGCTTTGCTGATACTTACTATTGTTTGATATTTATAATCTATTCACGATTGATTTGCCATCCAACAAGCTGTGAAAATCTGGGGGAATGTGTGGTATCATTGAAATTTGTCAATTAATTAAGTTGGGTTATGCTAGTTTTTCTTGATGGAGGCTATGTTTTTTGAAAGCAGGCAATGTTGCCAGTGGAGCTTGTTTGTTCATTTAACGTCCGCCTATTTCTGCTCAATATTGGTTTATAATACTTAGATATAATAATGATTTCATTATAAATAAAATAATAACTATAATTTAAATGTTGTCGTAACACATTCCAAATACATATTGCTGTTCTTTTTAC
>JABXWE010015380.1:0-26512 GCA_014611495.1 Limonius californicus
TTTTCCAAGCATCTCTATGCACTTAGGCCACATTTGGCCCATTGTACACCCTAACTAAGAATTTTGCCTATCTGGGGTAATTCCAACTCCAGTAGTGATTTTTAACGTGTCACACATCGCAGTGGCACGGGACCTACGACTTTACTTCTTATCCGACAGAAGGCGCATTTTCAGATTTTTCCCCGCTAGAAAAATCTCGCCGACCTCAGCCAGGTTTGAACCCGCGTCCCTCGGATCTAAAGGCAAACGCGCTAACCACTAGACCACCGAGGCCGGCGTGATTATGTTACAAACATGTTTAATTAACTTAGTCCTGCAATTTTTAAATTTGATTAAGCCACGGGATTTTAATGCTAAATACCTTCTCTAGAATTTCACTCGGATTGGATTAAACTAAGGCCTTAGCGCCTAGGAGAAGTATGCAAAAACGAAGGCCGGTATCCAACAGTGGGACGAGAACATAGTAGGAACTTTCCGCTTTCCAATGAACTTCTCTTATCATCTCCTACAAGCACCAGAGACTGCGGTTACGGAGTTCCATGAATGACGGCGTCAGTTTTCTTCAAACCTATTTTAGATTTTTTATCGACTTAATCATCGTAATAATTAGACAATGCAGGGCCACGGTAATCAGCTATTCCCAGAAAGTTAATTACTGATAACTCACAAATTGTATTGCGGCCTTGAAGTAAGCAGAGTAGTAGTTGCTCAATATTAAATTGAACCGATTTGCGTTATTGAATTAATCCTTAAGATTATTATGTTGTGCATTGCAGAAGGCAATTAAACCGGGGAAAGAGGTCCCGATTAGGTTGGAAAGGAGTGGAGATAACGAGTTCATTTAATTATTGTATTTTCGCATTCGCACTTTTCTATTCCGTTTCGGTATTTTAATTTTACCCGCGAGCAAATTCTACAGTAAATTCTCGGACTGCCTACGTACCTAGTGGAAAAGTCCGTGGGTCGATACACGAGAAAATTTTGTGAACTAGATTTTAATTTTCGTGAATAACAACCAGCATTAAATTGACGCATATAAATTGACGTAAGCAAGAGCGTGCTATGCCCGAATATTAATCTCCAACGACTATTTTGGAAGAGCCTTCTGTTCGATGAAAATGTTGTAAACCGGAGGTGGCTGTTGCACTTGACGATTTTCACCGGGTATTAAATTTATTTACCGAACTCTATTACCCGTTATTACCTTCACTGCCACTTGAGCATGCTGCTTCCATTAATTCCTTTTATTATCGCGGCTTATGAATGACCGAGTATTTATTTTTCACTCTCGAGTGAGCTGTAAAATGCTGAAGCCTTTGGGCGTTTATTATAAAACCGTTACGTACGTTACCAGACGCACGTCGCTGCATCTTGTTCGAGACTGATAAACGAGAAAAGAATCATCAAAAAGCGAAGAAACTGCGGATGGAGGTTTTTACGAGATTGTAAAATTTGTATAAGTTGTAAAATCTATCGTTCACTTGTTAATGTCGATGCCATATTCGACTTGTTCGCCATTTTGAATTATATTGATAGTGACAACAAGAATATTATGTCAATGTGTAGGATATTTTCTTTCGGAAAGCAACTACTTAGCCGAGAGTGCACGTAACTTTAATTTCCATTATTGACAATGTGTAAGGGTTTCCCAACTCCACTGCAAAATTACTTTTGAGTAGAATTTGGGATACTACAACATTACTTTTTTTGTGAGGCTCTTTAGCCTATGCAGAAATTTCTCTCACACTCGGTTGTCACGTGCCAAATTTATTACACGCGGTGATGTGGTGGGCATCACGCAGTTGAACCTCATTATTATCCCTTATTAAATCGAACACAAGTATCTACTCAATTATTTAAAATGACTGGGTAGGCCATCCTCCAGATATTCTGTCGGGAACTTGAACTCCCGACCTTCCGCACCCAAGCCCAGTGCTCTAACCACAGCGCCACCCTGGCGCACTAGAATAATATTTATTATAATATTTGTAAGAATGTAAACTATAAAACTATCGAGATCATTTCTTGTTTATTGTTTGTATTCCTCAAAAATAGGTTACCGTTGTTTTCATTTCTGTATAATCTTTAATTTTCTCCTTTTTTAGGTATACATTTCCAGTATCAGCAATTTTGTTAACAAACTTGGATATAAATTATACTTTACTAGTTAAATCCACTTTATAGGTCAATTCGATTTTAATTTTTAAGTTATGTATTGCCAAATAAAATCCTATTCTTTAGCGAAGTAAAAAAATTATGTGGGTAAAAAATTCAAGAAAAGCGATAGTGTACAAATTGTAACATAAATGGTGAGTTTGGAGAAACCGCTGAACTGGACTGAATATGGCCGCGGGACTGGACTTGACTGTACTTGGCCGAAACTGGACTGAACATGCTTGCAGGACTGGACTTGACTCTTGGACTGCACTGGACTAAATATGGCCGCAAAACTTGCATGGACTTGGCCGGGACTGGACTGAACGTGGCCACGGGACTGGACTCGACTGAAGTTGGACCGAATTGGGTTGGACTAGACTAGACTTGACTGCTGAACTGCACTGGACTAAACATGGCCGCGAAACTGGACTGGTCTGAAGTTCGATCGAATTGGGCTGTACTGAACGGGAATGGACTTGACTGCTGGATTGCACTGGACTAAATATGACCGCGAAACTGGACTGGACTGGACTGGATTGAACATGGCCGCGGGACTGTACTCGATTGAAGTTGGACCGAATTCGACTGGACTGGCTTTGACTGGTGGACTGCACTGGACTAATCATGGCCGCGAAACTTGACTGTAATTAGCCGGGACTGGACTGGACATGGCGGCGGGACTGGATTTGACTGAAGTTGGATCGGACTGGGCGGAGCTGGGCTGGACGGGACTGGACTTGACCGCTGGACTACACTGGACTTGGCCGGTGCTAGACTGAACATGGGTGTGGGACTGGACCGACATCCCGTGGGATTAGACTGAACATGGCCGCGGGACTGGACTGAACGTGGCCGCAGGACTGGACTGGGCTAGGACGCTGGACTGGCCTGGATTTGGTCGGGACTGTACTAGACTTAGCCGGGACTGGCTTGGACTGGACGTAGATTTCTTAAGGGCCCACCGACACATATTTACTCGATGAATTCAAAAATCCGATTGACTTTGTAGGTACTTTCTCACCCTTTATGGCTTTTTTTCCATTGTAGGTTTGCCGTTCTCAGTTCTCATGAATCTCCATCTTAGTCGCCTTCATTTAGACCCTTTCATCGTGTAGTTGTTTACGCAGGTCTTCCATGTGGTAGCTGGTCTTTCTATACTTTTTTTTGCAGCCTGGCGACTAGTTTATAATGTTGTTTGGGCAATTTTCTTCCTCCATCCTCTTACTATACCATTTCAGTATTTTAATTTTCTTGTAATCAATGATGTTATTTCCATTTCTCGCCCTGTTTTCTCCGTTCTTGCCCTATCTTATCGTGCGTACTGCAAGCATTCGCTCGCATAACCCAGTTCAGCAGATCTTATTTTATCTCGAATTTTATTGGTAATTGACACATTTCCCCTCCTTACATTGTTATGCTCCCTATTATGGCTTGAAGATCCTCCTTTTAGTTTCTTTTGTGAGATTCTTGTACCATGCAGCGCTTTTATATATAAAACAAAATATTGAAGTTAAATCAGCGAATCCCATGTAACAATTTTTTTTTGCGGGAAGTTGATAATTTTTTGGGACACAATCCCGTCGAACGCAAAGTTACCCTACCTACTTTTTGCTACGAAATTGCAAAGATAATTACTTCTTAAGGTATTTTACTGTGTGGCGTTAGCACTATGAAATTAATGCAATTCTATGAAATATGTTATAACAAAATATGGCTGTGTTTGAGTAATATTTACTTCCTTTTATTATTACTACTATTCTATTTATATTACATGTATCTACAAGCTAACATATGCATTGTTGCCAGATTGCAAAATTAGCAAGTAATCAAACAGCCTTAGTATGTAGTACCTTTAAAATGTTTAATAATATTAACAACATTACTTTTATACAATTAAGCATGAGCTGATTAAATAAAGTATTCAATATTATAAAAGACAATATGGAGTGGCCACATTTACCATAATCACTGGGTATAGTGAAACTACGAAAAAAATAAATTAACCCTAATTGGCATTTTCACTTATCAGACAGAAACCTTCTTTGTTGGATGAACCTCCACTTTTCATTAAGTGGAGTGTTTTCTTTCCCTCTGTTTTAATCAAAATAGTTTTTCTTGGCCCGTTTAAAGTACGAGACTGTAATTTGTTTAAATGGAAATGCGCTTTATGACGGACGGCATTTGCCACGCTGTGCCCATGAATATTAATTACTCGATGCACAAAGTGATTCCGTGAAATTGCCGTTTACAAGAGCAATTAATTAAAAGGCTGTTACAGCTATTTTCGTCGCATGCGTTTCGGCGGGCGGTTTCGGGAATTGTCTGCAGCTTTGTGCTAATTCCGCGCCGCGAAATTATTTTTTAGCGGCAGCTTACATTTTTTTCTGGGTCGGTTGGTTTCATTCTTAACTTAATTAAGGCGGTACCGGCGATGATTTATTTTTCGGCAGTAAATGCATTGGCCCACATAAATGTGGCTGGACACAAATAGCGTTTCGAAAGTAGTATTCATTATTAAAAGCAGAATGAACGTTTTATCATAATTATTCGAAGCTACCGTTTGTTGCAATAGCCTGTTGATCTTGTTTGCAGTATTACCTACTTGGACTTCATTTGCGGTTGCAAATGTATAATTATAATAAATAAGATTAAATGAAACTGTTGGATGTTTTAGAATTAAGATTCGCGTACAATCTCTTGCTAATATGGAGCTAAGGAAATCAGTTATAATTGTTGTAAATATGAATAAACATTAAACCCTTTTCGTTTTCGGTTTTCCCAAAACTTCAAATAACCATAGAAAAAAAAGTTTAGGTGTGTTTACTGGAATACAGTTTATTATAATTTAAAATAAGTCGATCGGTGGCGTAACTTCATATAGGGCGCCCTGGAGCAGTTTAATTGTCAGACGCCCCCTCTCCCACAGCACTCCATAGTGTATAATATATAAAACTAAATATTTCGTTTTAATAGTTTAATTTATTAATGTTAAAATAGTAATCTGCTACTGGAAATGATGGTGTGATATAAAATCGGCGAATGAATTTATGTCAATTATTTTAAATTTTATTCACGGCTGTATGCAATATCAATATACAGTGAAGTCTCCAATAAGCGGACACCGATGGTTCCATACTTTTTGTCCGTTTATTGGAGGCGTCCGCTTAACAGAAACAATCATGTCCGGGTATAGGAAGTGTCCGTTTAAGAGAGAACACAAAAATTATTAAAACATGCAGAAAAGTGTATTTCATTGAACATAACTACAATAATTATAATTATAAATAATTATTGCCTACGAACACTGCAGTTAAACTGCTTAATATAAGTCCGAATTTATAAAACTCATAAATCAACAAGTTCTGCGAAAACCGTGATAAGGCTCAAATATTTATAACAGGAAGTACTAGTATTAAATTTCACCAGGACGGTGACATAATGTAATATGCGCAAATTAGATGTCCGTTTAAGGGGGGCAATTTTTCCTAAAAGTGAGACTTACGAACTGTCCGTGTCCGTGTATTAGAGGGTCCGGTTAAAAGAGGCTATTTAACATGTGTTAATAATAGCAGAACATTGGTTCTACGAAATGTGTCCGCTTATAGGGAGTGCCCGTAATAGGAGGTTTCACTGTATTTATAATTAACAGTGAGTGTTAATTATAATTTGGGGGAGATGATATTATACGAAGCATATTCGGAAACTAAGAGCCTTTTAAATGTTCCCGCCGAATGTCAATTTGGTGCATTGTGGGAGTGCTTTAGTGGTTGATGAGCTAGCCACACGTCACTTTACCGTATTTTTTTTCCGTTGTATTTAGTTGTATAATAAAGCGCTAAAATGAACGCCATAATTGCAATTCCCACGAAGTGCCCACTGTGATCCGTTTTCTCCATGCAAAAACGAAAACGCTACCTAAATTTACTGTCAAATATGCGAGGTTTATAGTCGTGGCATCGTGAGTTAAGGAAAGGTCAGATAATAGTGTAGGAATTTCAGAAATAGCCGAACAAACGCGAACGAAGTGGAAGATCTTCAACGATTTTGTGGAAAAAGTAAACAAGAAAATTCGTGAAGATTTGCGATTCACGATTGCGAAAATGGCCGCAAATTAAATTTCATATACGATACTATGAAATTGTCACGAACAGGCTACAGTACCAAAAACGTTGTGCGAGGTTTTGACGGATGTCCACAAAAACCAGCGAATGGTATCTGACCTGCATGGCTACGAAACTGATGGCGATGAGTACCTGAATCATATAGTAACCGGCGACGAGACTTGGAAATCGTACACAAGCAACAATCAATTCAGGGGGAGCAAACGTTCCAGAACCAGAAGTTCATTGCTACTGTTTTCTGGGACAGGAAAGGTGTATGGTGAATCTAAGACTAAATAAGTCTAATAGGCAAGATACTCAAGACATAACTGTTGGCTGTAGGAATTAAATAAAATATGTAATAAATAATACGGAGACCGCGGTCGAGCCATGCAGCAAATCAAGCTTTTCGATGTTTGGTGAAAGTATGATTGCATCCTTCCATCCACGCGTCCCGAACCGCAACTGCTACCCTCAACAGTCACTATTAGATTGTCGACAGAAAGATAAAAATATTAAATAAAGCGACAATAAAGATTTAATATCTATGAGAATCAACTAATTAGAGCACCCGTTTTTAAAGTTGTTGAATTATAGTAATCACATAAAATAAGAGGAAGATTTGCTATAAAGTATGGCGCCGTTTTGTAGGAAATCATAAAAATGGCCGCAACTACAAGAAAGAAAATTGACCGCTTGTTAAATTTGGTGCTCCCCTTTTGCTAGCGCCTGGAGCAGTGCTTCTACTGCTCCACGGTAGTTACTCTGATGTCAATTTTCTCGCTTATTTAAAAACGACTGTTAAATATTTAAGTACAGTTTTATTATGCTACAAAATGATAAATCTATAATTATTGTAATAACAACAGCATGCAATAAATATCAATATCACTAAAAATTATTGTAAACAGTTCGTGTAATTTCTTATATGCATTTCTTATTGGTAAAACATAAGAATTAAACCCCCAGTTAAGTGATAATTTCAAAGTAAATACTTCTAATGAATGCTTCTGGTCTGCCAACAATCCATTATTAATTTTTTTAAATATCAATAACAACAAAAGTTAATTTTAATAGTGTAGGTACAAAATTAATATCATCTCATAAATATGTTGCTACAACATACATATTTATTTCCATTCGCGGGGCTGTTTCAAGGTCAATATTGTTGACGAATACTTCTGTCCTGCAAGTTGGCAGTATTAATTTAAATTGCAGTAACACTAAAATTCAATTTAATTGCTGTAAAAGTTTAATATAGTCTCATAAATGAATTATTTTCTGGTACATACGAATTACATCTCTGTGTATGTGGATATATAACGTTACTATTGCTGCTAAATATTTTTTCTCTACGAAGAATGGCATTATTAGATTAATTCATTCCATTATTGCACAGAATTAATCTGAATGAGTTCCATCTAGGTAAAACGTAACTAAGTATGTTACTATTTGTGTGACTATTTCAAGGTCATACCGGTGACGAATACGTTGACCTAACTATGACAATTAGCTTTTTAAAGAGCAAATAACACTAAAAGTGCTTTTTTACTTGAAAAAGAAAGGTATACGATGTCTTAAATGTATTCCCTGTTAATAGCGTGTATACAAATTCCCATTTAAATGGCTGTTTCAAGGTCAATATTGTCGACAAAAGTTCCCCCGTGTCAAATATGGCAGCATTAAGTTTTTTAAATCCCATAACAACCGAAATTAATTTTATTATTTGAAATATAATCTTAAATATCCGACTATTTCAAGGTCAATATTAGTCATAAATACTTCTATCGTGCCAGATATGGCATCTCATTAACACTAATAGTACATTCTTCAGCGAGTGTAGAATGACAGCTATTATTCACAAGGATGAAAATTCTGTCACGAGCCGAAGGCGAGTGACAGAATCATCCGAGTGAATAATAGCTATTCTACACGAGCAGGAGAATATACTTTCTCTACGACTATTTCATAGGAAGTTACAATTTTTGGTCCGAATCAGTATAATAAAAATTTTGCTTTAGATGGACGTATGTCGGTTCACTAGCCACAACCATTTTACGCCGTGTACACCATTGTGTACTGTTTCTGCGATTTTTTCGGCAGTAAATTAATACACGTCGTTTTCGAGGTTTCCGTTATTCCTGGTGGCGTACACATCTCAGCGTTTTCGTTGTCTGAATTATTCGTACTGTTTTTACGAATACGTGGGAGATCCCAAGCGCTAACATGCCACGCCCACAAGCTTCCGGTTCCGTAATTTATCGTTGGATTCTGATACAGAATCCCACCGAAATAGAGATCAGAATCCAACGGAAATGGAGAATATCTATCATTCTTCAACTAGAAAGGTATATGTAACGAATACATTATATTATAGTCGTAGAGAAAAGTAAATTCTATGTTTGTAACACATGCAAATTAATCTCCTATTGCAGTGGAGAGGTCAATACACCTATAGAGACTTACCCTCTCAAATACCGCAGCATTCACTTTTTTTAATAGTAATAGCAATAAAACTAAATTTTATAGTTGGTGAAAGTTAATATAATAATCCTTAGTAACGGTAGAAATTACAAATTTATGTAGGTATTTCAAGGTCGATATTACTGATGAATACTTATGCCCGGCCCATTTAAGTGATTATTTCAAGGTCGATATTACTGACGAAACTTTCCCTTGCTAAGGGTGCCTGCATTAACGTTTTTAAACACCAGTAGCGCAAAAAATAAATTTAATATTCGATAAATTTAATAGAATTCTCTTCAGTTCATTCTTCACAGGTAAAAACTACAAATTTATGTTACTGTTTCAAGGTCAATATTGCTGACAAATACTCCCCTTTGCAAATATGGCAGCATTAACGTTTTTAAGTGCAATACTACCAAAGTGTACTTTATCATTCTAAAAAGTTAATAAAATCTAAATAAATCGCATGATAAAAACTGCAAATTTAGTTATTTCAAGGTCAATATATGCCGGTTGACAGCTCTCGATGTCCGTCAAATGGCAATCAAACTTTACCAATGCAGTGGTACAGCAGTAACCGTTCGTGCTTCGGAAGATACATTAAAGCTGTGGGTCCCGGCTACCACTTCGGTAGTAGTCGTTAGGGCAAGTCAGAGGTGTTAGCACGACTTGAAAATTCACCAGTGCCATACGAATAAAAAAATTCAGTTTTATTTACGAATACTCTACCATACTACTATGTACCATTAGCTTTTCTAAATATCACTAACGCTGAAGGTCAATTTTATTATTACAGAAAATTAATATAATGTTCTAAATGAATTTAATATTGCTGGAACGTAGAAATTACACTATCTTGTAGTAATTTCTATTATTTAAAGTATGTACTATTAAGTGAGCTTTTACTGGTTGTGTGTACAAAGGCCTTCGATAATTTTTATAAGTGCTGCATTCATTAAAAGTGAAAGGTCGTAACATTTTTAAGGGTGCTTTTCCTGCAGTCACGATTCTTGTTTACATGCTCCTCCACAGAGGGTATGCAAATTGGAGTCAATGAATCTTCTACATGTTTTCTACTTAATAACCTCATAAGTAAATAACTATGCCTAACTGCCAATTAGCATGCGTGTTTTCTATTGATTGAGAGCTAAACTTTCTAAATTGCAACTGCAGTCATAATTACGTGTCATTTTATGTATTATTATATGTTATTATTTCCTTTTATTTGTTTAGAAATCGTGATTACTATGTACTTGTAAATTATTAATTCAAGTTACAAAAAATGATCCTACAAACATTTTTTACAGGATACTAAAATTCCAAGTAGATTACACATTTTGCGTGAAAATACCCTTCACACATCATTATCTATTTATGAAAGCTTATCTTTTCTCACCAAATAAATGTTTGTTGCAGGTGGAACAAAGGGATGTACCCGGTATTGACTCAGCTTATTTGGCCATGGATACTGAAGAAGGTGTCGAAGTGGTGTGGAACGAAGTGCAGTTTTCAGAACGCAAGAACTTTAAGGCACAAGAGGAAAAAATTCAGCTAGTTTTTGAGAATCTCACGCAACTCGAGCATCCCAATATTGTGAAATTCCACCGTTACTGGACTGATACACACAACGATAAACCTAGGGTAAGTTATTTGCTTCGGAACCGATTAACAGAGTTTTTAGTTCTTAAGAAACCACAATATTTTGCTTTTTCAGGCTGCATTTTTTCTTATTTATCTTCTTCATAGAAGGTTTAGGCAATTTAGATCTGTTCCCGCTCCTTTTCGTAGTTGATCTGGCCATCTTTTCTTGGGTTTTCTCACATCTCGTTTACCTCTTGGACTGTAAATCCATACCTATTTTGGTAGGTGATGCTCTTCTAATCTATCCACAACTACTTTTCAGGTTGTTCCGTACTGTTTTACCTTGTCATTTAAATTAAATATGTTAAGCTGTTCTCTTGTATCCACGTTAGGCATTCTATCTCTTAATGTGTGTCCACTTATTCTTCCGAGAAATCGCATTTTTCATCTTAAATTTTATTCTGCTGCTTTGTATGTATTGTCCACGTTCCGCTTCCATATATAGAAGTCGATATTGTTGTTAATTTCTATAATTTTTTTTTATTTCCATGTAATCTTCTTCTGATGGTTCCGTACATCCAGTTAAATCATGCGACTTTGTGGTCTATATCTATCTCTACCATATATAATATTTTGCATCCTAAGAATTTACAGCTTTTTGTTTGTTCTACTGTCTGGTTTTCGATTATTATTGGGAAAGATACGGACATGAAACCACTAAAATGTAAAATGGATAATGAGAGGCAATTAAACACTTCAACAGTTGTGTTTATGTTTAAAACAAGTTTGAAATGGAGAATTAATATAATAATACCAATGAAACAGTAGAAGACATAGAGGAACAATTTGATCAAAAAAGCATATCCAGTAAATAACCAAACAAATCAAAATGAAATTAAGTTTCCTCAACTATCTAACGCAACCAAAGTCAATCAAACACAGCAAAGGCAGATGGAAATAAAAACTTATAGCAAATATTAACTGTCTAACTTATCCAAACTTCAACAAGGTTGATTTAATAATAAACCATGGAGTGAATAGATCCCTATGGGACTAATTCGTGAACGTCAAATAAAAGAAATGAATGAACTGCTCGAGTTTGAAAAGATAATCGTTGTATGCGTACAAGGAAAGCAAGAATAAGCCAAAAGTAAGGAAATTGTTTGGCAACTTTAACCTTTCTGGGACAACGAAACGGAATAAATGGGCTTTCCGTAATTTTACCAAGCAGGCTTGTTGCATATTGGGTGTCTATTAAGATTTGCTAACTAAATCACAATTGATATGCAGTTATTTTCCAGCCATGGTTGTAGAAATTGCGGAAAGTTGTTTCCATGCCCAACCTAAACTTGAATAGATAATTACATTTGCAAGCCTCAAATGTCATAAAAATGCAAAAAGAAAACATAAAATTTGTAAGTTAATTCAATGAAATTCATTCTTTGCTTTTCAAAAAGCAAAAAATGCTCGCAATATAATGTTTGATTGCAAAAATGAATTATTCGGAGGTATAGAAAATTATGTATGTAGAGGGTTCGCCCGTGAAGCGGGAAATATTAAAACTACAGTATTTGGATAAGTTTTTGTCTATAAATGACGTGGGCGCCATTTCGATCTACGCAGCCTTCTAACCTCGATTGAAAATTTTCCACCACTCGCCGTAATATGTTCGGTGTAATGCGTGCGCCAATGAAACTGGGAATTTTAAGGGAACGCCACAACTGTTACTGCAGTGTTTGACGAAAGAATTGGTTCGAGTTTCACAAATTACGTGGTTCCAGCAAGATGGGGCCACGCGTCATACTGTTCGTGCGTCCATGGCGGCTTTAAGAAAACTCTTCGAACCGTATCATATCCCAAAATGGAGACATTTGGCCAGCTAGATCTCCTGATTTTACAGTATGTGACTTTTTTCTTTGGGGTTTGCTAAAGAGCAAGGTTTATGTTAAGCGACTGCAAACTGCAGCGGAACTAAGATTAAAAATGTAAGATGTTGCGTGTCTGGCGAACCCTGTGTTAGAAAAATGTTTGTTTCTTCAATAGAAAATGGCTAATTTAAGGTTTTTCTCTGATAACGTAACAGCGGTTTGTTATTTTCTACCGTCACCGGCACACAAAACATCTCTTAATTACAGTCGTCTTTTGAACAACAACAACACCAGTATAATAACTTGCTACCATTCAATTTTACAATGCAAATGCGTTAAAATAAATGTTGGTGATTGGTACAACACGGTTTTTGATCCATCGGCGACCACGATTAAGTTTTCTTGATCGCACGGTATAAACATAACCTAAATATGCGTTTCACTTAAACATCATAAAAAATATATCGAGGAAATATCCGTACAAAAACCCAAAGTAATGGTTTTCCAAGAACAACACCCAGTTAGATAAATAATAATAAGCGAAAACCAAACCGTAGAACAAACGAGAAACTTTAAATCCTTAGGATGCATAATATCATATATGGGAAAGATAGATATACCACAACGTCGCACGATTTAACTGGATGTGAAGAACATTACAAGGAAAATATAGAACCGAATCAAAATAAAAACTATATAAAACAACGGCAGTACCAACTTCTATTTATGGAAACGAAGCGTGGCCAATACAGACCAAACAACAGAATAGAGGAGTAAGTGGATATACACATTACAGATAGAATACCCAAAATGAATATAAGAGAACATCTTAACATATTTAATTTAAATGGTAAAATAAAGCAGTACTACGGGACAAACTGGAAAGTACATGTGAGTAGATTAGAAGGCATCGCTTATCAAAACAGGCATGGAATTATCGCCCTTGAGGCGGAAGAGATGTGGGAAGACCATGGAAAGGATGGTCAGACCAACTATGAAAAGGAGCTGGAAGATCTGTATGAAGAAGAAGAAGAATTATTTCGTTAGGCTCGCTGCATTTCTCAAACCTGCTCGAAGTAGTAATAGTCTTTCTCATTTTATATAAAGAAATCTGAAATCTTGTTAATAGTAGAGATTGACTGTATAGTATAATCACTTAAATACATCATGATAATTCATCTTAGCCAAACAAAATCATTTACTGTCTTAGCTTAATGCTTAAAAGAAGCTATTGGCATGTGACAATTTTCAAGCGAAAATGTTTTCATCAACATACGATATTTATGCCTAAGGGTTACTACCAATAGAAAAATAGACACTTTGGCTGTTTTATAATCCAAAATTAATAATGTTATCATGAATCCGTCTACACTGTTTTATAAAGTGATTCTTAAAATTTACTTTGGGAACGCACAGGTGCTCAATATGTGGTCCTCGTGTCACACAGCACATATCAAGGGGGCAGTCTAGTTCATTCCAAACCCGGTGTAACATATCTGTATTGACACTTTCTTCAACTCTCGTGATGGGTTGTTTCAACTCGTCTAAATCATTAGGACGCGCAGGTTTTTCACAAATACCCATAGGTAAAGTCGTACGGTGTAAGATCGGGGCTCCTTGGTGGGCACCGTGCGATTACGCGGTTGTCGGCTGTTGCACGGCCCATCCAGCGCTGTGGAAGTGTTTCGTCCAGATAATTTCTAACGACGCGGTGCCAGTGGGACGGTGCTCCATTCTGTTGGAATATAAAGTTCCCCCCATCCTCATGCAGTTAAGGCATCATCCAATCGATCAACATTTGATAATATGTAGCTGCGGTGACTGAGTTTTCTTCAAAAAAGAAGGACCGTACACCTTCGTACGAGATACTGCACAGAAACACATTCACTTGTGGAGAATCCACCAAAGGCTCCACGAACGCTCTCGGACGTTGCGTTTATTCACCTTGCCACTTATGTGGAAAGTTGACTCATCACTGAAAATTATCCGCTCGCAAAAATCATCTTCATTACGTTGCAGCATTTCAAAGCAGAAATCTCGACGTTTAATCTTGTCATTTTCACGTAGATGTTGTACTAACTGCAATCTGTAAGGCGTCGTTTTCAGTCGCTTACGTAAAATTTTCCACACAGTTTGCGGAATTTGTAGTTAAAAACTTGCACGTGTTGTTGACTTTTATGGACTTCGTTAGTAAACAGCACGAACACGTTCCGCTGTTTCTTCTGACACACGAGGTCTTCCCGGACTTTTGCCTTTACATAAGCCCCTGTCGTTTCAAATTTATTGTACCAATCGTAGATCGACTGTCTAGTAGGTGGTGGTTTTTCAAAGCATGTTGGACAACAGCTACGGTGTTTGTTTTGGCGAATTCAAGCAAACCATATATTTTTTTTCGTAAAGTTTGCAGCCATCTTAACTATTATGCTTGCGCAGTACTACCAACTGACCTATCAAAACTTCTACAGTTCCTCTACCTAACAGCGCAAAATGCATGTCGATATCACAGATAACATTTGTTTTATATCGTATTCGTATAAAAGTGTCTATTTCTTTTGTAGTAACCCTGTATAAGTTCCTGATCGTGAAAATAGGAAGTATATGGTTTCTTAAATTTAAGTGAAAATACATTAACTACTACACAAAATTCAGAATTAAACTGTAAATTGTGGCAGTGCAGATTGGTTGAATGAAGATAATTCATGGTCTATCATCATCATTAATAGCATTTCTGGCCCCATTGTTGGGCTTCGGCCTCTTCTCTGCAACGTGTTTCTCCTCAGCGCTAAGGTAGAAACACGGGGGACCTACAGTTTAACGTCGAATCCGAACGACAGACATTCCAGAGAAGGTTTTTGGCATTAAGATCCCACGGTGGAAGTCGGATTGGGAAATTGTGTATGGTTGGTTGCAGACAAGATTTTTATACATTACTTGGTAATGTTGGGCTTTCAAACCCAAACCAGAATCAACGTTTGCGCAGAAAGCCAGCATTCTACCAACTGAGCTACCACCATACATTTACCATATATGTATTATAATAATCACGATGTATTGATAATTATGAACTTGTTTATATTTTGTTTGTTTATTGCAGGTCATATTCATCACGGAGTACATGTCCTCTGGTTCCCTGAAACAGTTCCTGAAGCGCACAAAGCGCAACGTGAAGCGGCTCCCACTCCAAGCATGGCGCCGATGGTGTAAACAGATCCTCTCCGCTTTAAGGTAATACATGTTCGACATGCAACCTTGTACTTACTTTTGCGCCCATGTTGTGTCTAGTTCGTAAGTTAATTAACAATTGTACTCTAGGCATTATATATTGTAAGTTGCTATTTTTACGTTCTGTATACTGTATTGTATTGTTAACTCTGTGTTCACAGTGTCATCGTAAAGGTAAGTGAGCACTAAACTTTTCTATAATGGAATGGTACTTCATACTTTGCTTTGCAACAACGGAGACTGTGAACTTCAATGTTTTGTTGGTTCAAATGTAGGGGCGTGTAAGTGGCACCGAATCACTTTGAACGTAAGCAAAGCATTCAAGTTCGTCTGTATCTATGACAGCACATTCCAGCGAGATCGGACTACGGACTACATCAGTACTTTGATCTGCAGTGTGTTTTCTTTACAGTTACTTGCATTCCTGTTCTCCGCCAATCATCCACGGCAATCTCACCTGTGATACCATATTTATACAGCACAATGGACTCGTCAAAATTGGATCAGGTAATCACCTCGTCTGACAATCATACAATGACGAAATTATTGTCAAATCTGAGATTCGCTCTTATTGGCCAGTTTGAATATTTTGCTGGTGGAGAGAGGTTCTTGGTAGGGGACTGTTACGCATCGCTCCGATTTCCGCCCTTCACGAGTTGTTACATGGCGTCACTTTGTGCTTTTCTGATGCCACCATTGGCCATGTATATTCTCGCTTGAAGCGTGGAACTTCTGAACCCTGCAACAAGGCGCGAAATGGACGGGACTCCGTTAATCCTTTCTCAGGCATTAATGTTTGTAAAACGCCTTCCTGACTATAAGACACCGGTTGACTTCTCTTTTGATACGTTCAAGATGGTCAATGTAGAAAACTATTAATTGAAACCGGTGCAGTCTGTAGTTTGGAATGGTTACGATTTCGTTTAGGTTTTACTCCCATTTACAATGAATTAGGAAGGATATTCTGTAAAACGGAGTTTTGCTTGCTTGCACCTTAATTATTTTTGATGCTCAACAGTTTTTTATTTGAGTTAAATCAAGTGTTGAATAGTTCAAATAACTTAATGTAATCTGATATTTTGCATCAGAAATGGTTTGATAGTCTCTTGTATCATTAATCGCTAATCATCAGCTTGTGGTGTAGAATAGCTCTAAATTCAGTACTAATTGTGTTGTCATTTTCTCTAGTGGCTCCTGATTCCATAAATCACCATGTCAAAACATGCCCAGAGAACATTAAAAATATGCATTTCTTCGCACCTGAATACGGTGGTAAGTTTACACAATAATTCTAATACTATTAAAGGTAACCCAGAACTTTGGTACACCCTCCACAAACATTTGTATATATCGTAGCTAATTTATGCGAACTTTGGCCTTCTCGAGACTATCCTCTTTAATTAGGATCAAATGTGCTAAAAATGGTTCTGGCAAAAAATTGGGTATTTATGAGACACTCAATTTACACCAAAAATATATAGCCTTTTGGTTAGATAACAGTAAAAACGTATAGTTTACAATCTCTGTACTTAGCCACACTCAATACAGCTGTATTGAAATACTTGTGGCCGGGGTTAACACTGCATTATAAGAAACACTACAAATTATGCATGAAAAAGTTTTGTTGTACCTTTCATATTTCTTGAATTGAACTAGAACTGCCAGTTTTGGTCAGATAAGTTTAAAAGGGTGTGTTTCAGTAGTAGTGTATCCATTTTAAAGTGCAACAGCTTATTTATGGAATTTTTACAACATGCTATTGTGGGGTAAAAATGTTAGTGTTGGGGGAATTGAGAAATGAGACAGTAACTTCTTTCACACATCCTTCACTATCTATTACTGACCGTGGAGGAAACAATTCAGTCACATGCAATTATAATGAAAGCAGTGTTAGTGAAGCGATTCAGTTACATTTGGAAAACTGTTCAAATTATGAAAACACGTTGCTATCAAAAATTAACAAAACTGAAAATAAGCTTTGAATACAGAAGGAAAATAAATAGTCAGAGTTGTTACAAGTAAGGAAGTGTTCAAACAAATTAAACAGAATGAGGAGGCAGAAGCAGCCAAATTACAACAAAAAAGTAGCTAAAAAACAGGGACAATTAAACACTAATGAAGTAAAGAAAAGAAAGCGATACATACTCGGACAGTAATGCAGTGTGTGTATTCACGTACTTTGGAACATACTGATGATGATATGGACTGGGGCAAACTAAGTGAATTCAGGCTGAAAATGCCGATACAGTGAAGTCTCCAATAAGCGGATACCTACCGATGGTTCCACACTTTTTGTCCGTTTATTGAAGGCGTCCGCTTAAAAGAAACAATCATGTCCGGGTATAGGAAATGTCCGTTTAAGAGAGAACACAAAAATTATTAAAATATGCAGAAAAGTGTATTTTATTGAACATAACTACAATAAATATAATTATAAATAATTATTGCCTACTAACACCGCAGTTAAAACTGCTTAATATTCTGCATTTTACAAACAAATTACAGTAAAGAAATACAACGTTGAAATTAGTTCTGCGAAAACCGTGATAAGGCTCAAATATTTATAACAGGAAGTACTAGCATTAAATTTCACCAAGACAGTGACATAATGTAATATGCGCAAATTAGTTGTCCGGTTAAGGGAGGCAATTTTTCCTAAAAATGAGACCGTGTCCGTGTATTAGAGGGTCCGGTTAAAAGAGGCTATTTAACATGTGTTAATAATAGCAGAACATTGGTTCTACGAAATGTGTCCGTTTATAGGAAGTGTCCGCTTATAGGGAGTGCCCGTAATAGGAGGTTTCACTGTATTGTAATTATGGGTCTTAAATCTGTTAATGGTACTCATTTGGTCATTATTAAAAAAAGATATATTAGTATAGTTAATAAGAATAATATAATAAAAAGATGATCTGCTCCAGAAATTCAACAAAATGCTACTAGAATAGGCAATTCGTAACATTTTTCTTTGTTATAATAGTCGACATTTTTAAAATAAGTTAACTTCTTCGTTTGATACCTTTTTATAATGTACTATTCGTTTAAACAATTGAATGACAATGTTTTATAGTTTTAGCACATACAAAGTAGAAAATGAAAAAACTTGTATATGTTAATGATACCATTTTACTCTATCTCATTATTAGCTTGAAAAAGTGGTATAAGCAATAATAAAGGAGCTGTTAACATGTCTCATTTTTATCCCAAAGCTAATATAATATATTGTTTCAGGTCTTAATTTACAGTAAACTCAAAATTTGCCGAAAAAACCTAATAGAGCAGTCTTTGTTGTATCTATACGTGTTTGTATTTTTAATTTTACATGGAAAGTAACTATAGCAGCAAAAGTACTGAAAAGTGTCTCAGTTTTAACACATTCAACTCTATTCAGTTTCTTTTTAACTACAGTTTACTGTATCTAGTCAAATTTACCTTAATTTAAACTGACTTTAGCGAATCGAACCAAAACTTAACTTAAAAGAATGAAGAAAAAAACAACAGTTAGCCACTGTTGGAACTTATACTTTATTTTTTTGGGATCTAGTTATAGATACATGTACAAATAAAAAATGCTTAGTTACAACTAAATACAGTAAGACCCCGTTTAACGCTCAGGATGCTTTCCTAGAGGACAATGGGTTAAATGAAACAGCGTTAAGCGGGGTCGTTCTAACACCCTGTTAATAAAGATAAGAGAACATACGGCCAAGAAGGCGGTCATGGGCTAGAGGTTAGCGCGTTAGACTTCTATGCTGAATCTGCTGGCTTCAAATCCCAGTACCGTAACATCGGATTTTTAACGGCCGTTCTCCCTCGCAAGGCAATGGCAAACCAACAAGGTATTCTGCCTAGGAAATCTTCTCCGGAGTAGAAGTGTTTACACTTCCCGTGGTTCGGAGCCCACGTTAAGCTGTAGGTACTGTATGTCTTTGGCACTCTAAACGCGGAACACAGGCATAGGAGAGAAGATCGCTACGTCTCGTAAGAGATAAAGCACTCTAAGAAGAAGATAATAATAGGTTATCGATTTAATTATTTAATAAAAATTTGTAATTAACACTTTATTTTGCGAAACATTTATAATAGAAAAAATGAAAGAGATCGAGAGAGCGAGAGAAAGAGAGAGAGAGAAAGAAAGAAAGAGAGAGAGAGAGAGAGAGAGAGAGAGAGAAAGGAAGAAAGAAAGAGAGAGAAAGATCCAGAGAAAAACAAGCTCTCACCTGCACTCATGTTATTCAACCGTATATATACGTTTGTGCTTCCGCGCTGCCCAGTCACTTAAATCTCGTTGGTAGAAAAATACGTAGATGCGATCAGCTGATCACAAGCCTTTATTTTTTATGGGGGACGCTACCCGATGTACGGTGGAAACAAATGCACGAGACAAACGTACATTTAGGATTTAGGGGAATTACAGCGCTTCGTCGAATGGTCATTTATCGTTGATTGATTCGGGTCCGCGAAAAATCACACTATATTCCAATCATGGAAAATACTACAATGACTTGAATCAGCATAAATTTGGCGCTTCTACAGGCTTCTAGCAGAACCGCGTTATATCGAATCATGCAATATTTTGCGCTTTTTTCAGGGTTAAAAAACCGCGTCATGTCGAATCAGCGTTAAACGAGGTCGTACTGTACACATTTTTAAAACTTTTCTAGCTAAAGGTGCAGGTGTATTTCTAAAAAATACACAGGCACAGGTAGTACATAAATGTACCTTAAAATATAAGTTATAAGTATTAGGGTTTTTTTTAGCAAAATTGCGGAAAAAAAGCACTTACTTATGATACTATTGCGTTTTGAGACAGCCGGTTAAATACAAGGAAACACAACATTGATGTTAAATTCTTTATTCTAATCAATATTATCGTCCTCACTGGTAAGCTGGTCTAAGTGTAAGTGTCCACTACTTGCAACCAACTCCTAACCCCTGGCTGGGTTGCAGGTAGTGAATATTTCACTTCTATGACACCATAGCTGCCAAGTACATTGCAAAGTTATTATCTTATTAAGTACTTTTCCCCCACACCCTTAAATTCATTTGGAATGACTCCTTAGCCCGATATGACACGGCACAGAATTTTGTATAAAATTTTGTTTTAAGTTTTGTACAAAATTTTGAACATAATTTTGTACAAAATTCTGCAAAACACATACTACACGCAACAGAGTTTTGTACATAATTCTGTCCGTGAGCACGCGCAAATAGGTGCAAATTACTTTGACATCTGGGAGAAAACTGTCAAAATAGTCATGTGACTGTCGATAGAGTAGAATTCTAACAAAATTTTATAATATTAGGTTAATCCATAAGTTGGTAGCGCTTTTATTTATTTATTTTACATGAACGCACGAAAAAGCAAATAAGCTCCAGCAATAAAGACCTCGAGCGAGATAAGAGAAAGTGCGTGGAGTGTCTGCAAGCGGTAAACATATTCTTTTCTGCCCTCTGTGATTGTTAATAGACACTAAAAATTGCTCGTTTGCGCAGCGATGTGACGCCGACTTTATACAGAATTCTGTAGATTTTAGAACATGAATCTACAAAATTTTGCTGTATAACACAACACAGAATTTTGTAAAAAAACTTTTAACAAAATTTTGTACAAAACTATGTGCCTTGTCGCACAATTAAAATGATAACCTGAAGAACTTTTTCACTTTGAAATAAACTTAATATAATATTTTTAATGTAGGACGAAACACCCTATATAACTGAAGAATATTTTTAGAAAAACAGTAGTATTAAGAACATGTTTTTTGAGCTATTCTAATAAACTGATCTCATGAACAAACTATATAAACAACAAATTGTGAGTTATTATGGTTAATTAGCACATAAAAACAAATAACCAGCATATCGGTAAAAAAAAATAATTGGGTGTTCCAAGGTTCTGACTCTCATTGTATATATCTTTATCATTTAATACTTCATTATCCATACCAACTTCCTTGGTATGAAAGTTTCTTCTATTTCTAATAACTAATTGATTTCCAGCATCATCATCAATGACTCCAGCAGTAGACATATACTCGTTCGGAATGTGTGCTCTGGAAATGGCAGCATTGGAAATCCAAGGTAACGGAGACTCCGGCAATGTGGTGACGGAAGAGAACATTGCCAAAACGGTCGACTCCTTGGAAGACGAGCAGCAAAAAGACTTCATTAAAAGGTGTCTACATGTGGACCCCCTGGAAAGGCCAACGGCTAGAGAGCTCCTGTTTCATCCACTACTTTTCGAAGTACATAGTCTCAAATTACTGGCTGCACACTGTTTAGTTAAAAATACCGGTTAGTGTACAAAAATAAACTTTAAACTGTGTGAAATTGCTAAACTTTGTTTCTTCTTTGCAGCAAACATATCTGAAACAATAACGGATGAACTCATGCAGAGGCTATACAGTCCAGATGTAGTAGTTGCTGTTATTAATCATTCTGACAAACCGGGAACACAAATGAAGATGTCGGATATACAGGGTGCTGAAAAATTAGAAAAATTTGTAGAAGATGTTAAGTAAGTCTTTGGGAAAGCCAGGTTTGTTTGATTTTCTATGGAGTTCTCAATCCAAAAAATACCGTTAATTTGGTTATACAATTGTTTTGTCTGTATAGGAATGGAATCTATCCTTTGACGGCCTTTGGTGCCAAACAACCCCCGCCGCCTCGATCAAGAGCCATTTCGCCCGAAATGGCAGAGTCGGTGAAGTCAGTCACACCAGAGCCCCATGATGTTGAATCAAGGAAAATTGTCAACATGATGTGTGATGTGAAGTCCATTGAAGATAGCTGTGAATTAGCAGTAAGTTGAATAGACTACATTGAGGATGCCTATAAATAACTAGAGATTGCAGATTGCTGTAGAATTTCAAAATTCATTGGTCAGCTTAGTATTTGCTGGTATTTTAAAATGGCTAACAAGCCAAGTACATAACCTCAAAACTGTTAACACTTTTTTTTTGTAATAGCTGTTATTGCCGGCCTCGGTGGTCTAGTGGTTAGCGCGTTTGCCTTTAGATCCGAGGGACGCGGGTTCAAACCTGGCTGAGGTCGGCGAGATTTTTCTAGCGGGGAAAAATCTGAAAATGCGCCTTCTGTCGGATAAGAAGTAAAGCCGTAGGTCCCGTGCCACTACGATGTGTGACACGTTAAAAATCACTACTGAGGTTGGAATTACCCCAGATAGGCAAAATTCTTAGTCAGGGTGTACAATGGGCCAAATGTGGCCTAAGTGCATAGAGATGCTTGGAATACCGCGTCCTCGATCTCGCTCTTTCAAAGCAAGCAAGCAATAGCTGTTATTCGAAGTATAACTATGAAACCTTAAAAAAGAATTGAGGTATTAAACCAACAAGTTTTGAAATATAGAATTTAATGTCCTTTTAGTGTGTGTATATAACCTCAACATTTAATGTTAGAATGTCAATTAACATTTAAAAATTTAACCTCACAAATTTGTGAGTATTTCATCTAACAACTTTATACGAAAAGTTTTAAGGTAGAACAACAAATTTTAAAATTCAATTAAAGTATATTGTACACTAATATATTATTTAAGACTTTTTGATCTTAAATTCTTGTGGTAGACTGTAATACAATTAATATATCTAACCTTAATACCTGCAGTTGTTTAAAATCAAAATCCTAAAATTTTGTAATGAAACATTAATATAAAATGCCAAACCATAACATTCGATGGTTTTATTTTATAGAATGTAATTTTAAAACATTGCACTTTTATATTTCCTTTAATTATGTAGTTACTTTCTTCAAATTAGCATTAACGTTTAGTGTCCAGTTTTGTTAATGAAGCATGTTTTCTCAAAATATAATTAGAAAATGTCCTTTAAGGCTAGCTAACTCGAAATTTAATACTGAAAAATCATTATATGTTAAAATTTTATATAACAATTTTAGAATCCATAACCTTTAAAATTTCCTACCAAATTAGGATAAGAAAATTTAAACTTCTAAATTATTACCAAAAGTAATATCTAACTGAAAAATTAGCGCCAAGATGTGTTTCATTGAAATACTTTATCCTGAAATGGTTATAAATTCATTATCGACTCTTGATGTCACACTTGGAGAATAAACAAACACATAACCTCATCGTATGCTTGTTCTTTTAAGACAGTTGGGTTAGTGTGTGCAGTGCATATTAGGGTGGCTCTTATTTTTCAAGTTTGTTTTTTTCTGGTGCTACACCCCCCCCCCCGTTTTGGTTCCCTATCCGCACGAAAAAAATGAGGTATGAAATTTTGCGCTAAATAGGATAAGGAGGAAGGGTGCCCCTTTAGTCCCTTACATTTTGAAAAAAACAAAAAATCCTTAGATCATACACAATTACATGGATAATACTACTCCATAAGAAACAGTACGTCACTGTTGTAAAGGATCCAAACAACTTTTTTATCTGTCTCTTTTGCCGTGATTGACATCAAAAATGTTGTTTCACTTGTACCCGTTTCAATATTGGCGCTCGCCCAGTTGCTGTTGACGTTTGGCGAGAATTACACAAATTAAATTGTCAGTGAGAAAAGTCACAAGAACAGCGCATAACCTGCAAATGTGGAAACGTTTTGTGTTACTGAAATTTTTAATTTTAATCTAAAATGGTGCGAAAATGCGTTATTTGCAGTGCTCCTCAATCAAGGAATTGTGTGTTTTCATTTCCGTAGACGTAGGTAGAATGTTTATACTTCAAAAAAGAATAATTCGAATGATGTTCGACCTTTCATCAAGAGAACATTGCCGACCAATTTTTCAGAATAATCGTATACTAACGTTAACATCCATATTTATACAAAAGTGCGTCCTATATGTAAGAAAGAACCCTAAGAACTTCCCTCTTGTAAATGATAATCACACTTACAGCACCAGATCCTGTAATAACCTTCAGATAGGTTACTATAATTTAAGCTTATCAAAAAGTCTCCAAGATACTGCTGTACCTCTCTGTATAATAAACTGCCTAGAAATCTTAAAAATATCATAAATGAAAAGACGTTTGATGGACAGTTCAAAACTTTTTTAACGGAAAATGCCTTCTATATTTTAGAAGAGTATTTAAACCTTAGAAATAAATAAACATTATATTAGATTACTGTATTTTTTACTTTATTATTTAATTAATAAATATTTGACAGTTATAGAGGTGTTTGTGTTAATTTTGAAAAATGGCAAGAATGGTTTTGTCGCGAGATTTAAAAGACTGCGATAATTGCACTGGTTTATATTAGTTACATTTACTACATATTTAAATTTCCCGCCGTATAACACGCGTGAGCGCATGCGTAGATTGCATAAGGGTACAGAGAAAGATGGGTAGATATGATTTATTTGTATTAGGAAGAGAAGGAACAAAACTAGTTTGTCTGTGATATCTTTACAACACACTTTACAATCTGTTGTCATATCCATGTAAATGTGTATGATCTAAGATTTAAACACATCTGTCCATACAGCATTTTAAGCTTCGTTCGTTTGTTCTGATTGGGTGAGATCTAGGACGCGGTTTTCCAAGCATCTCATATGCACGGAAGCTCTTGGCTTATTGTACACCCTAACTAAGCATTTTGCCTATTTGGGATTGTTCCAACCCCAGTAGTAGAGGTTTCCATTTATATTACTATAACAGGATAGCTATAAAACTTGTATGTGTACAATTTTCTTTTATTTATGATCCATTTTATTCAATTTCTTATTTTTATCAAGCGTTTCTATATGACACTAATTAACATTCTCTTATTTGTTGTGCAGACCCGGGGAAGGATTATCTCAAAACTGGGCCATAATTGAACTACAGGGCGATTTAAAATCCCATTCTGATTCCGCTTTTGAAGACCAGTTCATAGGGGACCTCCACTTTACTAAAGCTGGTGTACCAGTTTTAATTATTGGCCATCACTTGATGTTTGGTAAAGAAGCAACCCTTGACAAACCGCTCGCTTTGCTCGAGAAAAAAAAGTCACCGGAAGATCAAACTGAATACACAGCGAAGACAATTATTAAACGAAAACTGTTGTTTAAAACGCGACCAAAACCTATTGTAGGAAAATGATATTGAAAATTATGTGATTATTACAAGTTATGTTGAGTCCATAAATGATTCTAGAAGTACAAGTTTTAAAATTAGAAAACTCATGTTCATCACATACTGCATGTGGTGTTTTGAATAGTAAAATATACTAAATAATCATTTTGTTCGTTGCCAATTTGATTTCTGTAATACAGAAGGGAACTGAAAATTAAAATTTGAAGAATAAACAAGAACATAACCTAATTGTACGCTTGTTACATCAGTGATGTCATGTCAGACTTAGCGAGAAAATGAAAACTTTTATAACAAATTCATGCTTATTCAAGAATAATAAATAGTTTTGATGTGTACGATGAGGTTGTGTTATTTTTTACTAGTAGAGTATAGAATAACTACTACTACTAGTTGTAGGATTTTCCTGCAAAGCAAGCTACAGATGTAATGTCACAAATAATAACATTTATAACAATTCTATAATCATTTATGGATACCCAGTAGTAACATATATTTGTAAACTATAAGCAAACTGTGTCCTTTAATGGGAAAAATAAGAATTTTATAATACAGAAAATTAAACAAGTTAATGTTTGTTTTAATCATTTATTACTTTGAAAAATATGTAGAAAATATCACTAATATCACATTTTTAAAACACTTCTCGTAAAAAATTAACAATACGATTGACTAAGCAATCTCTGTAAGAGACAAGTTTTAATAAGAACAACCTACTTGTCCATTATTAATTTATTTGAATTGCCTAATCATTATAATTGATTTAAAATAAATCCTGACGAATTTTCTCTTCTAAAATTTCAAATAAATTTCATCACAGACAAAAATAATACAAAAAATAAAATAATGAAAATTGACAATTAATAATTATTCCATAAACCAGTTTAGAAAACAAATAACAAACTAAACTTTCTAAAATTAACCGAAAACCTATTACGTCACTGATTGTGGCAATGCAAATATATTATTCTTAAGTTAGCTAATGTAAATACTCTATAATTATGTCAACTCCGTTTAATTAATACAAGATATTCAATATAATCGTCTTTTAAATGCTGTTT
>JABXWE010015382.1:0-13204 GCA_014611495.1 Limonius californicus
ACTGGGTTTAAAATTTCAAATTTCACTCAGAAATTTGAAATTTAAATAGAAACTTCGACATAAATTTGGGAATATTAACTGATATTTCTTAAAACTGATTATATACAGTGTGTCCCACTTAAGACCTTACCACCCGCGTAAAATTTGCATTTTTCAACCGATTTTCGTAAACTTTTTTTTGTTGGATAGATCTCTGAAAAATGCTTTAAACGCATATGTCACTTGTTTTGACGACTAAACTCGGGGCCAACTGTGATCCCTTTTTGGGGTTGAAATTTAGAGAAGTACTATTAGGGATTTTTTCAGTGCAAAAATAACCACGGATTCTTATTCGGGACCACTTAAAACCATCCTAAACCCATTTGTATCGCTCTTATATACAGGGTGTCCCAGCTGGGACATTTTTACATTTTTTGATAAGAAGAAAAATGACGCGAATTAAACATATTTAGTGAATATTCTAATAATACCGAATGCTTCCCAACTAAATTTACCACAGGGTAGTCCAACAAGAACGTACGCCAAAATTAACAAAATATTTAATTTTAAATGTAAAATTAACGTATACAAATTGAACACATTTTTATTGTATTAGAGCAACTCAAAAACAAACAAATAAGAAATTAACAATAATATTGAACTTAAATAGTCCTTTGTTCGTTTGTTTTGTTGCCATGGGAAACAAACAATTGAAAAATAATCAACAACTACTGTCACTGTCATTGTCTCTGTCTCTGATTTACTTGCCTTGTAGTGCTTATCGAAAGCAATATGGCTTATTCTTTACAAGAAAAAGTGGAAATTGTACGATTAGTAGGCGACCGAATGCGTAGTTTTCATGGAGCTGTTGAAGAATTCAACAGAAGACATCCTGGACGGAACATTAACCATGTTACAGTTAGGAGAATTAATTTATTTTTTAACGAACACGGAAGTGTAAACAAACTCCCCAATCAGCATCGTAATCGTGTGGTTCTAGGAAATCAAATATTTCTTTGTTTATTTTAATGAGAATCCTCGCTCAAGCGTTAGAGGGGCAAGTAGAGTTTTAAATATTAGAAAAAACTCTATCTGGAAATGCTTGAAAAAAAATGGTAAGAGGCCCTTTAAGTCAAAATTTCTCCATACACTCGAAGCTGGCGACACTGAAAGAAGAATGGAATTCTGTTTATGGTTGCAAGGTATGTACTTAGAAAATCCTAGATTCCTCAAAAATATTTTATACACCGATGAAGCTACATTTACGACAAACGGTGTTGTATCGTCACAAAATACCAGAATGTGGAGTGAGGAAAATCCAAACTGGGTGATAGAATGCAAAAGGCAATACTCCTCTAAGGTGAACGTTTGGTGTGGAATATTGAACGACAGATTAATTGGACCTTTCTTTTTTGAAGGAAATTTGAACGGAGCCAATTTTCTTCGATTTCTGCAGAATGAATTAAATAATGAAATCGATGAACTACCCCTTAATGTTCGTATCGATTTACATGTGCAACTGGACGGGGCACCTATTCATAACTATGTTGAAGTGCGGAGATGGCTAAATGAGAATTTTCCCAATCGTTTGATTGGGCGAAACAGCCCTTTAATTAATTGGCCGCCTTTGCGATCGCATTAGGGAGGCCTGCCACAGTATAACCAGGCAACAGCTAAGAAGAGTGGTAAACAGCAATAGACGACGTATAGACAAATGCGTAATGCAAAATGGTGGACTAATTGAAATGACTACTATTTAAGTTCAATATTATTGTTAATTTCTTATTTGTTTGTTTTTGAGTTGCTCTAATACAATAAAAATGTGTTCAATTTGTATACAGCTAATTTTACATTTAAAATTAAATATTTTGTTAGTTTTGGTGTACGTTTTTGTTGGACTACCCTGAGGTAAATTTAGTTTTCGCTTGGGAAGCATTCGGTATTATTACAATATCCACTAAATGTGTTTAATTCGCGTCACTTTTCTTCTTATCAAAAAATTAAAAAATGTCCCAGCTGGGACACCCTGTATATAAGAGCGATAAAAATGGGGATAGTAGGGTTTTAAGTGGTCCCGAATAAGAATCCGTGGTTATTTTTGCACTGAAAAAATCCCTAATAGTACTTCTCTAAATTTCGACCCCAAAAAGGGATTACAGTTGGCCAGGAGTTTAGTCGTCAAAACAAGTGACATATGCGTTTAAAGCATTTTTCAGAGATCTATCCAACAAAAAAAGTTTACGAAAATCGGTTGAAAAATGCAAATTTTACGCGGGTGGTAAGGTCTTAAGTGGGACACACTGTATAAGATTGAGTAAATAAAAATAATTTAATCTTCATATACTTTGCGGAGCTCATATAGAATTTTTGATTATGTTGCCCTGCTAGCCAAGGGTAGTATATTCAAATTGTAATCGCATTGTTAAATACGTGTTACTTAGTAAGAAAAGCAAAAGATCATTTTCAGTTGTTCCATAGTTTACTGTTTTGCAGTTTATACTTAAATGTTTAAAGAAAATTAAACTTTATTAGTTAAGCGTGCTATTAAAAATAACACTGAAAATAATTTGTAATTACAGTACAAATAAGAAGTAATTATTCACTACAATAATAGAAAAAATGGGCAATTAAGCATACTCAATTGTTTTTAATTGAAACAGCAAAAAATCAATGTAGATACAGGTATACCGTCTGCGTGAAACCCTCATTTTGAATAAATTACATTTCAGGAACAACTGTGCTCTCGGTAGGCGACTACCTGCGTGTAATTCGCAATCTACCTAACATTCTCGCTTGGCAGGACAACAACCAACGTTACTCAGGTGTTGATTGTGTTGCCTATGTGCGAAGAATCGTCCTGTACAGTTAACGAGCTAAGGTTTCACCTAAGCTGATTTAGTACAATGCTTTGCCTTTTCTTGGTTACGAATCCACGTTAAGCTGTAAGTCTCACATGTCTTTGTGTTGCCGTAGCACAGTTTGCCATCGGGCTTGATTGGATACGGAACTGAGTTGAAATAATTGTTTGTATTGTACATTATGTCTTGTAAAATGCCATGACTCATCTGTTAGTATCCGCAAAGCAAATCTAGTTAAGAATTACTTTCTACTTAAAAGCTAATTTTTGTAGAAAAAATTTTACGAGCGCTTATGATATTAACTGCACTTAAGAGTATTTTAACCCAGATTTCCTTTTCGATGTGGCAGTATACCATAAGAATAATTTAATATAAATGACTAGGTATTGACTATTTATTAATCAGTAACGGAATTTATGACGGCCATAAAGTGGTCATTTGAGAACTTCGTTTTGTGAGTCTTATATTAAACCACATTAAAGTAAAAATGCCAATTTATGGCATTAATCCCAATTAAAATTATAGTTACTAATGAGCTAATTAGCACTTTTTTGCTCGCTAAAGAAAATCAGTATATGCTCGTATAACCCTCAAATTATTATTCCTTGCATAAATATCATAAAATGTAAAAATTTATTTGATTTGGGTAAAAGAACCATTCTATATAATGGATCCGCTAATTTGTTTATTTCATTATACGAATTCTACTTTCAATTTGGCTGCTTACGTACTCTTCGTTGACTTTACATTGCCTTCATTTTATAATGCTAATTAGAGGTTTTATGTGAGTGTATAATTTCAACCATTCCAAAAAATATTGGCCTGTTTTCGATACAATTTATTACAATGAACTCAAACAGATTCTAAAAGGAAATGATTGGATACAGTTAAACAAACATACATTTCTCATGTTCACTGTAGCGGAAAACTGTTCCAAATTCTTGAAATAAGCAATTCTTTCAATTTATACCAACCATTAGCTTCCATTTAAGATGACAAAGGGAGAAATTATAATACGAACTTCCCCGCGTTTACGTCAAAAAGGTAAACAAATCGTGTACTCATTTCAAAAGGCTCCTAAAAAGGGGCGAATCGAAAGTTATTCAATATTCATTCAGACATTTCATTTATTTTAGCATTTTACAAGCTGACTGGAAACAAAATAATCAAATCGCTTCGACAAGCTTTCTCCAGTGTACAACTTGAGTGAACCATCAGCCTGTCATGAACTCCCAAGATAAAATGTTCCAGCGAAAAGGGAAGTGCTGTTTATTATCAGTCTATTGGTGCTACTTGGACAAATACCACAATTTGGTGTCAGTTGATGGAAATCGATTAACCTTTTTCATAAAATATAAGAGAAGTCCCCTGGGTTGTTGATAAATCATAAGGTAAACGTTTGAAGGTCGGTTTATAAATTTATTCTTTGGATTTAACAGCTCAGCTGATGAGATGAACATTAACAAAAATCGCAGACATTTTAGGGAAACTATATTTTTTGAAATTTCACAAATCGTGTGGCGACATTTAAAGTTTGTTGGTGAAACACGATTACGACCATTAACAATAAAAACAAATTTTGGTTTTGTTCTGGAAGTACAAAAGGTTTTGTTGGAAACTTAATACGCAAGCGAGGGGTTGTGTTATTAGAAAACTGCTGGGATACGGTATGACAAGTAAAAAATGTTACATGACGTTACACACGCTTGTTTGATACTAAAAATGTATTCTGTTCCGTCAACAGCTCCCTAAATTTAAGACTAGGACGTTTTATATTAAAATTATTCTCAACACCAACGAGGGTTGTTAGAAAAATGGTTTTAAAGCTCTAGTTGAAAAAAGCAACTGTTGTCTCGAAACTGCTAAAATATTTCCTTCTGCTTTCCAGTTGTATTTATAAAAAATATTATTACATCTTTATGGCTTTATGTAAATCATGTAGTTAAATCTCGTACAATGTTTACAATATATAGAGCCACAGAAACGCTTTGCACTAAAGATCGTCTGTAAAATCCCATACACTAGAATCTAGAAAGTTGTGGGAATCTACACCGGTATGAGTATAGAGTATTCTTTAGTGCATATTATTTAAATGACGGCCACCATTTTGTTTTTAGGGCAAACTTTTTGAACGAAAATTGTATTTGAGTGTATAAGAAAAAAATACTTTATACTTCCACAAAATTTGAAGATTATATCTTGCACACATTTGTGCGACCCTGTATACTGCAAGTTAATCTGTGTCTCTCAAGCTTAGTACTTCGATTGGTGATTGGTGATAATCTATACCCTAACGAAAGTTCCAGAAAAGTTTTAGATGAGTTGGAAAATAGGGGATTAGCATGTAAAGTAGTTTTAGCATATTGGAAAGTTTTCTACCTGTAAAACAAGACCGATTAGGAAGTTAAGAAAGAAATGTGGTTAGATATTTAAAAAATAAATTCTATATGATATTGTTTATTAGTCAGAGTCTTTAAAGCCTTCTCAGAATTATCGAATTATCATAGATTAAACTTTTACAGAAAGTAAGTAGTAATCCACATGATAGCCCATAGATTACATATTTGTTTTCAACTTCGACTCACATGTTTATTGCCAGAAAATGATACAATTTTACTTTGAAAGTATCTTGCACGGACATTGCCGTTTCTGTTAACGGATACTCAGACATCTCATTGTAGCAGTTCTTAAATTGCTGTTACAGGATTAGACAGGACTGTTTCCCATTTTTCTGAATGGTCACCCTAGCTTCAGTCAAGTGTACACCACTGCAGGTAATGGACTACCACCAATTAAAGGTGGAGGTTGATGCACATTGAAATACTAGAAAAGGATTCAGAATAAAGAAGATGTACACGCAGAAGATTTTAGCTGGAAAGAAAACGTTCCATTGGTTTGAACGCCAACACCAAAGATAGCAAGGAAATGAGAAAAACCACATGTTCTAAAAATTGTTGTAGATAAATAAGTGTTCAAAGATTTTTATATCCATGGTAGAAGCACACACACTGGAAGAAGCGTTTCAACTATAATGGTTGAAAACCAGTTTCAATCCAGGAAAATGGGAAAATCGTAAAATCAAACGACTATAACTGACTCATGAATAGCTAGGAGATCAAGTAACGTTTTAAAAAAACTGAAAATACAACGAAGAAGACCTCTGGTATCAGTTGGAATCTATTTGTAGACATACTGGGGTTTAAATTTGCAATTGTTAAATAGCTGGAGGATGTCTTTGGGCGTGCTCATCTCTTCGATCAGCTGAAATAGTTCGCGTCAGTTGCTATCAAGACTGAACTAGTGATACAGGAACTATAGACAACCGAAGTAAAGTAGAATAAATAAGAAAAGAAAAAGCAAGTAAAGAGTGTTCTGTTGTCAGCTAAACACAGGTTGATATTGCATGGGGGCTAAGTTACCGAAAAAAGACCTAAAGACTGGGATTACCAAGATTCTGTTAACAACACAAATTTAGAAAAGTACAGGCAGACAAGTTTATTGGATGAGCTCTGAATTACACATTTGGTAGTGAACTAGGTACCAGATGGCACCCATTAAAATGAGGTAAATGCGACCCAAATTGGAATTCTGCGATGCAGTATATAGGTCAAGTACTGTTGAGAATAGTAACTGCCATAGAATTCCAAAATGTGCAGTGTACGCTGGACTAAATCTACGGAGCCTGAATCAAAAGTGATTCAAGAAGACAAAATGCGTTTGGCAGAAGCTGCTACAATTAAAGGTCTGGTAATATGTTGAAAACATAGCACTACTTAGTACGAGTACTGTCAATAGAAATTATTTCAATCAATTTAAATTTATGAAAAATTATGGTTTATACTTCTGTATATACAAAGGAAGAAACAGGAGCAAACAAAATAAAATAAATACCAAATACCAAAAGAAGAAGCTCAATTTGGCAATGACGCCATAATAGAGACGAAAGATATGCTCATGGAACGTTTCTCGTTTATAGCAAGAATGATTCGTGTAAAGTCCCATTGCACCAGAAATATGCAAAAAGAACAGTTGGTCCATTGGAGCTATCTAAACTAAAAAATTCAAATTATCTTCAACCGGTTTATTAAGGTGGCCACAAGATTCAAATTATTAAAATATTATTGAATCTACCCGCAGAACTAAGCACGTAATGAAACGAAACAACCTTTCCACATTAAAATTTTTCATCGACAATAATGGAATAATACGTTTTGGAGAAGATTAGGGAATCTTAATCGACCGTGCAAGGAATAACCTTCAATCCGTGTATAATGGGATAACCACATTCCAAATTTGTGAAACAAGACGCTCTTTCTGATGGAAATCAAGCCTTATTGCTTACTATCAAGAGAGAATTATGGATTACACTTGTAATTTGAGCCGCTAATAATATCATATCTAAATGTGACAAGTGTATTCGCTTCAAAGCTCGAGCATGTCAGCAGCATGACACCATTAAAGTGCAATTTTTAAGAAAAGGTAGATTTATAATCTTCGGGTAGATTTTCGTTATGTCGTAGAAAAACGTACTCCTAAAACCGTTCACTTTTCTCCTTCCTTCCTACTTATTTCTTACTATTTAGTTAGTACTATTACTTTCGTTCATTTTCTGTTAAAATGAAGCTTTCACTTAAGTAGTTATTGATAAACGTGTCAACTTCTCAGTGTATCTATTGCTTCGCAACGGAGCATCAAAAAAGGAAAAAAAGAATAATTCGTTCCTAACCTCACTTATTCTTGAATTAGTTGAATTTCATACGCACTTTGTAAATATTTGTTGCTGTTTATTGGCGACGGTCACAAGATATATAAATACGTAATATACAATATTCTTGTATTCTCTGCCATCTTGTAATGAATGGCGAGGGCAGAAGTGGAACGCCCGTCGCAACTTCCCGAAACTTCTGCACACGACTCAGTGCTTTGAGAAAAACCTTTTCTACAGATGATATCAGCACATTAACGTTTGAATAAAGATTGCGAACTAAGTCGCCTACTCGATATAAACCATGTGCTAAACAGGTCACATGTATCATGTTTGGATATAAAATCTGCAGTCCTCACATTGCTTTGCACATATATGGTGCAGCATCATTACAAACCACTCGCACTTTTCATATAAAATTCTAGACGGCCACAATAAGCTTAGAGAGTCGTTGAAAAAAGCAGCAATTGTTGAATGATTCACTTTGTCCAAGGCTTTTAAAGTCAGCAGAATGATGTATTTTTTTCTTCGATAACTCCTAATATACCAAACACAAAATTTGCTGCGCATCTTTGTTCTGCATCGGTTGTTTCATTCAAAGACACCCAAATACTGTGACCCGTTACTTTTTCTCTTACTTTGTGTAATTGTTACGGGCCAATCGAGCTTTTTCGACGATTCGTAACTATCTTGATGGAAAAGGACCTACAGCTTAGCTCAGAGGAGTAGGGGGAGTTCGTGAAAATCGCTTATGGGAGAAAATCTTTAGTTGTGTACAGGGCGAGTCAAAATAAGTGGGCGCCATCTTCCAAATCCAGCGGAATGTAGGTCCTCGTGGAAGGCCGAGAAGCCAACAGCTTACGGGAACGGAACTGACCGTGATTGTGCCTCCTCCTATATATTTAAAGCTTGCAAAATTCTTACACCAACAAGTACAAAAGACACAATAAGAGACAGTAAATTTAAAACACATATAATGAAATGGTTAAAATATGACAATACAATAAAATGGCAAGTTGTAACGCAAAAGGTTTGAATTACAGAATTTTAATTCTTGAACGTTCAGAGAAAGGACTCGCCGCCACTGGTGCAACGGGATTTACGTTCTGCATTCAGCTACGAAACACCAGTGACGCTGAAGTTCACAAAAATAGAATGTAATCTGGTAGTTTTATTATAAAACAACTTAACAACACATATGGCGACTGAAGGTCATTTTTTCTTGTAAGTACATGAAGTTAAATAAAGTTAAAAGTCTGCAAGTTGACGTGAGCAAAAAAAAAAGGTTTCTTTGTCACAATACAAAACTGGGAGTTTTTACCTTGAACTTCCGGCGGATGGCTTAAAGCGAGGCAGGCACAATATGGCGGCGATTTCCAAAAAAAGGGGAAAGAAGACAACGTTCTTCGGAGCAGCGTGGGTACGAGGTGTAGCTGGTACGTCCCTGTAGAGGGCCAAGTTGCTTCTAACTAGGTCAGTTAACGTGGAGACAGAAGCGAGACTTTTTCGGACGACGGGAACGAACCAAATTTCTGCAAAATACTTGCACGTTTTTTTTTCACATTACAAAGATCCGAACTGCATTAGACAGGAGCAATTAACTTTAATTGTCCAACGCCAAAGAGAACCTTCTGTTATTATTTATTTATCCGACTTTAAGTCGATTTGATTATGCTCTACAGCAAACGGTAGTACGGTAAACTTAACAGAAGCGCCACGAAGGAAAAGAAACTATATTCGAAGTTATGTCCGTTTATCTTAAAGGTCTAGCTTCGACTGCCTTAAGAATGCAATGGAAACCTGCACTCTCCCATCAAAATTGCACCATATTTTGAAATGTTACACAAGAGTTCTAGAAAGATTTTTAACACGCGAGTTCTCGGAAGCGTCCGAGGTCAAGCGCGGAGAAAAAACAAGAGTCTGCAATTTTGACACAAAAGAAACTGTTTAACAGCGGCGAAAAATATCTTTCAAAGAAAACCTTGAACAACTCTGGGACTCCCGTGGGTCATAAATTTCAGGACGGAAAACACCAATAAAACTCAATGCTCAATTCTTTAAAGACGCAATGTAACCAAAACTGTATCCAATATACAAACGGCAATTAAAATAACGTGACCAATTCTTACGCAGCGGCAAACAAATTAAGAAATTGATTCATACAGAACGGCAAATTTGAAAATGACAACATAATGTTACTGTATAAAACTCAGAAATATAATTTTTTCTTAATGACGATTCGTCTGGAATATTCTGTTTCGTGTACTTTCCAAAAAATTGCAAAAAAACTTCTTTATTTTAGCTAACGGAATATCAGCGCAAATAAAAGCCTTGCAAATTTCTTCATGCGCAACTTGGAACTTTTTGGTTGCCGCAACAGGAACTTTGCAGTATTTACAATATAGCAGACGCCCATTTGTTGTGAAGTCATCATAGTCCCTCACAAACTGGTTTAAAATGGCACTAATATACTTTTTTTCTTTCGGCATCTTGAAGATGTTAAAACACTATAGGAATTAGTAGAAAACTGATTGTTCATGAAACGATGAAATTCACAGGTTTTCCCGTTAATGCAACAGGGCCACTCAAACCCTGGTAATTCTCTTAGCATTTCCAACTATTCTGGGTTTTCGAAGCTTAACAACTAAGAAAGTACCTACCTATTCAAAATACAGAATGAATGAATTTAGAAGATTATTTAAAATTTTTGGAAGTTCCCAGACTACTTGACAAAGTGAATCTGTACTGATACCAAAAAATCGTATTAATATGCAATTTAAACAGACAAATGCTGCAAATTATGCATTAAAGCTCAAAACAATTAAAACATATTACCAAAAATTATTCTAAGCCTACTTATAAGTAAGTGCGCTACCGAACAATTACATTAATTATCAAATCCAAATAAATAATATTTAAGAACCTCGCCTCGTTTCTAAACTTTAATCAATAGTATACAACATATCATGCTTGACTAGTCATGACCCTACACATTTCAATGTTAACCATACATTTTGTGACATGGAAATTTTTAGATGTTTCTGATGTATTTTGGCACCCTAAAAACAAATTTTAAAACAGAATTTGCCTATCATCCATGAATTTGTAGTAACAAGTATTTATATTTTGCAAGTATGCAACATATGCATATTGCGCCACTTTGTGTAATGTATCAACGGTGACGAATATACCGTGTTAAGACAAGTTAATTCCTGTCTTTTACATGCAAGAAATACGCACCAAATCAGATATTGTACATTAATAGGCATTTACCGGCTTATGAAGTTACTCCATTTCCTATGTCGTGCCGCGAAACGTCGTTACTAACGTGTTTGTGTTCTAAATACTTGATTTATGTTTATTACTGTATTGTGATTGACTGTGAATTAACAAGTAAGTAGAATGCCTAGGTAATGTGTAAATAATGTCAACAGTTTTTGTTAGGTGTGTGGGGAACTAATTTTTAAAGTGCAAAAAGTTACTTTCACCCTACTTGTTCGAACAGCTTACGAACTTTACTTCGGAGGTAAAGTAGGAGATCAAGATAAGTCGTGGGCTCCTCACATATGTAGTAAGACTTGTGTAACATTGTTAGCAGGTTGGTTGAAATTGAAAGGTACAAAACGTAAAATGCGCTTTCCAGTACCTATGGTGTGGAGAGAACAGAAAGACCATGCCACCTACAGATTGTTACTTTTGCCTCCCTAAAATTGTGGGCAACGGACCGAAGTCCAAGCATACTGTGCAGTATCCCAATTTACCATCAGCTTGACGGCCTGCCGAAGATAGTGAAGATCTTCCTATTCCAAATCCACCAGAATCTTGGAATTTGGACAAAGAAGAACCTGAAAGCACCGGTGTTCTAACCAATGATACGCAATTCGTACATGAAATCGACAACGATCCACTATTTCAAGCATCAGAATATTCAACAGAACCACATCTGATTTCACAGGCTGAACTGAATGAATTAATTCGAGATTTAGAACTAGCAAAATCACAGTCAGAAGTTCTAGCATCGAAATTAAAAGGATGTAATCTCTTCGAAGGTAATGTAAATATAACTTTACTTCCGAAAACGTCAAAAAGGACTTACACATTGTTTCGCTCAAGAAGGGACTTTGGTATATTGCACCAATGTTGACAACTTATTTCACGCATTAGGACAGAAACATGGACCAAGCAATTGACGCCTATTTATAGATTCTTCAAAACTTAGCTTAAAAGGTATTTTGCTGCACAACGGCAATAAATACCCATCTGTACCTATAGCTCATGCCGTTCATATGAAGGAATCATACGAGAATATGCGATATATTCTGGAACACATCCGGTATAATGAGTATCAGTGGTCAATCTGTGGAGTCCTAAAAGTGATAGCGCTTCTTCTTGGACTTAAGCTGGGGTATACAAAATACTGTTGTTTCTTCTGTGAATGGGACAGCCGTGCACGAGATCGTCAGTATATACAGAAGGAATGGCCACTACGTCAAGCACTAACTCCGGGTCAAAAATATATTACCAACGAACCACTGGTTGATCCTAAAAAGGTATTTCTACTACCACTGCATATTAAATTGGGCTTAATGAAAGATTTCGTTAAAGCGGAACGGAAGAGGGTTCTTATAAAGAAGAGGATGAATAGTAGGCGTCGGACAACGTCGAGAGACGTTCGAAACCGACTTATATATATTGCTCTGTATTTTTATTTAATAATAATTATTTAATAATAAAGTAATTTTGTTGGGCGCCAATTTGAGTTTTCTCAAATTAAATAAACATAAATTAATATTCCAGCATCTAAATAGACTCTCAAAACTCAAGGTAATATGTTTCGTGGCTTCACTGATTTAGATAGCTACTTCTAAAGCAATTAAAATACATGATCTTATGAAAACAAACTTAATTTTAAACTTATCTTTTTACTGCGTCACTCTGACCATACTGTAGACACCACCTCTTCTAAAATACCGCAACATCTGCATATATCCGCTTGACGGCCTCGTTGTCTAGACTGGAATCAGTTGGTTTTGAATATGACAGCACCAAGTTCTCTTTATCCAAAGGTTTGTGAATTTAAATCATTAAATCACAGAAGCACTGTAATTGTTCACTTGAATGTCTGAATTTATTAAGGTAAGTCCATTAATTCCGTTTTAATATCTTTGAATTATAATTTCTTTTTATAAGTTATTATTAGTAAATTTCAATATTATTCCCTTATCTTTCCAGAAGAATTACACAAAAATAACACGCTTCGATTGATGTAATCAAGGTAACTTCTTTTATTATTATTAAACACATACTGATCACAAATTACAATAAATTTTAAAAACTGTTTGAAATTTTGTTTACAAATCACATAACCCAACTTAAACCAAATAGCCAAACATAGCAAAAGCTCACATGGAGTTCATATTTCATATAACGAAGTATCGTCCGAAGGATCGAAAACACTTTTCACATAAAACAGGTTTATAAATACATTTTTAACTACAGTTATTCATTAATTGTTATAAATTATGACATAGTTAAACTATCTAGACTATATTTCAGGTGCAAAAATGGATTTTAGTTCCAATAAATATCCTTTTTAATACTTAACAGTCCTTCCGAAGGTATTTTAGTGTAGTATAAGGCATGATACAGACATATAACAAAT